>CM062820.1:1469972638-1470282680 GCA_031772625.1 Pinus tabuliformis | reverse complement strand
TCATAACCTGAAGAAACCATGCCATGACAACCAGAGAAACCATACCACCAACATGCAAAGCCATGCATGTCCAAACTAGCTAGGAAATCACACATGCAAAATCTTACCTACAAGTATCCCTGCTGAAGCTGCTTGATCATGATTCTCTTTCATTGTTCCTTGCTTGCCTTCCTTTCCTTTGCTTGTTTTTCCTTTCCTTGCTCCAAACTAGAGTGCTCCAAGAAACTCTAAGTGACCAAGAGTGAGAGAGAAAGAGAGAGAACAATGAGAGAGCTCCAAGCTTGAACTGAAAAAAGGTTACCAACTGATCCTCAGAAACCTTTTTATGAATGAGGCCTCTATTTTCTTCATTTTACATTATTTTCCTTCAATTTCCTCCTCACATGCAACCTATGACCTTTCCCCTTACTTTTCTCCTAATTTCCTTTATTTTCATAAATAAATGTGCCAAAAATGCTTTTTTTCCTTTTAATGACTTTGCCTTAGCCTTTGCCAATTTTCCTTAGCCAAAAGCCACAACTAGTGATGCCCACTAGAATATATTTTCGCAACATTCAACATGGAATAAGTTTCCCTTAACCATGGTCTTATTTTTCCTTTATTAACTTTTATTACATGAACTTTTCCCCAGGGCTATTACAGAACCCTCCCCCTTGGGGAACACCATCCTTAGTGTTAAACCACACCAAGACCTCAGTAGCACTAGTGAAAAGAAAACATACTTCCTATGGAGCTTTATAACTTAGCTTGTTGCAGTATTTACAATGAAGAACGTGCTCAAAATAAAAACATCATGACAACATGACAAGATAATAAACATACTGCGTATTGGAGCTTTATAACTTAGCTCATGGTGGTATTTACATCCATATACAAATATCAAAACATCAGAAAAACACATGCCAAACATAACCAACATCAAACCAAAATTGGTTTTCCTCAACTGACAAACAATAAAGGATATAGGGCCGACATCTGATCTGTCATCTCCCATGTATCTTCTTTAGGCCCAAAGTGTTTCCACTACTTTTCAACTTTCTCTATGGCTCTGTTCCTAAGCATGAGATGCTTCTGCTGTAATATACATTGAGGCTCTGGCTAGAACCCTCCTTCTTGCTCCACCCGCAATACAGATCAATCAATAACATGATAAACATCCTTTATATACTTCTTAACCAATGAAATATAGAAAAAAATCATGGTATTTCACTGTTGGAGGTAGTGCAAGTTGATATGCCACTGGTCCAATCCTCTTAACGATCTCGAAAGGCTCACAATATTGTGGTGCCAACTTGGCACATGAACCAATCCTCAAAGAGATTTTCTTGGGCTTGATGAGCACATACACATGATCCCCAACCTGAAACGCCTTGAACACCCTGTGTTGATCCACATAACTTTTTTGGCTATCCTATTATGCCTTTAGATTCTTATTTATAACATGCATTTCCTGCTCCATGTCTGTCAACATGTCCGGTCAAATAAATACCTTGTTCACTAGATCACTCGATCTGATGGGAGGGTTACAACTCCATCCATACAATGCCTCAAAAGGACTCATCCTCAAGGATTCCTGATAACCATTATTGTATGAAAAATCTACCAATGGAAGATACTCCTCCCTTTTCCTCTGTTGGTGCATCACATACATTCTCGGCATAAATTCCAAGATCCTATTGACCCTCTCTGTCTGACCATCTGTTTGCGGATGAGAAGTCGTACTGAAGGCCAACTTTGTACCCAAGCCTACAAATAGCTCCTTCCAAAAATTGGAAGTGAAATTTGCATCCCTGTCCGACACAATCTTCCTTGGAGCACCGTGTAGTCTCACCTATGCTACCTCACTGGCTGAATATGTAGTCTTCACCAGAATGAAGTGAGATACCTTGCTCAACCTGTCAATCACAACCATAATAGAATCATGCTACCTCACTATCCTTGGAAGACCTATGATGAAATCCATGGAAATGACCTCCCATTTCCATTCCAAAATCACAATAGCCTATAGTAGATGACCTGAGTGCTTGCATTCCACCTTTACCTACTAACAAACTAAACATCTAGCTACGAACTCTGCCACTTCCTTCTTTAGCTTCGGCCATTAGTAAAACTTCTTCACCTCCGTCAATGTCTTCTGATATCCTATATGACCCAAATATGGTTTCACATGAAGCTCCCTCAAGATAAGATTCTTGAGCTCACTGCAATTTGGCACATAGATCCTGTCTGGAAACCTCACCAAGCCATATTCCGTGAGACGATAGTTTGCATCCTAATCCCTTGTACCTAAACCAGAACATGTGCTTGTACTCTGCTATAACTAGTACATGATCTCCATGTATTTTCCATGTCGTTGTCCTGCCTACAAGATCCTATCCTGTAACTATGTCCCATAGGAGTTTATAGTTGTTATGTGGTTTACTTGTACCTTCCTGCTAAGAGAATTTGCAACCCAGTTCTCCTTCTCTTTTATGTATCTGATTTGGAAGTCAAACTCACTAAGGTTTGTCAACCATCTAGCTTGCCTAGCATTTAGATTCGGCTGGTCAAACAAATACCTCAACCCACTATGATTTCTCATCACTATAAACCTCCTGCCCAGAAGATAGTGTCTCCACATCTTCAATGCATGTATAATCGTTGCTTGCTCAAGATAATGCATTGGATAGTTCTTCTCATTATGATTCAGTTTTCATGACTCATAACACACTACCTGTCCTTCTTGCATGAAAACTCCACCAAGTCCCCTCTTGCAAGAATCTATACACACTATAAATTCTATGTCTGGACCCACAATATTTAGCACTGGTGCATGTGTCAACAACTGCTTAAGCTACTCAAAAATATCTTCACATTCTACCATCCATTCAAACTTCTTACCTTTCCGCTGCAATGATGTGATAGGATATGAAATGCATGAGAAGTTCCTGATGAACCTCCTGTAGTGACCTACCAATCCCACGAATGATCTCACCTCATCTACATTCTTAGAAGTCGCCCATTCCATGATGGCCCTTATGTTTTATGGATCTACTGCTATGCCTTCCTTGGAGACAACATGTCCCAAGTAGTGTACCTTAGTCTGAAAGAAGCAACACTTTCTAAGCTTAGCATACAACTGATGGTCTCTTAGCAATCTCAACACTATTGCTAAATGTTCGACATGTTCTTCCTCATTCTAAGAATATACATGTATGTCATCAATGAATAAAATAACAAACTTGTCCAAATAAGGACGCAACGCACTATTCATCAAACACATGAATGTAGCTGGCGCATTAGTCAAACCGAATGGAACAACAACAAACTCAAAATTCCCATACCTAGTCCTAAACACAATCTTGAAAATATCCTCTTCCTTGATGCGTACCTGATGATATCTTGATCTCAAGTCGATATTATAGACAATTGTTGCTCCCTTTAGCTCATCAAACAAATCATGAATCTTTAGCAAAGGGTACCTGTTCTTAATCATTAGCTTATTCAGCTTCCTGTAATCAATGCAAAATCTTGTAGGTTTTAACCCTATACAGAAATTACTTGAATACGAATTCCAAAAACAGAAAATAAACAATGGTGAGAGCATAACACATAAAACAAATATACACAGATATTTTCCCCTGGATCCCAAAACCGAGACTACCAGATTGATTTTTCATTATGTTCCTTTCAATGTTACAATACATATATATACATGTCGAAGCATCCATAAACCCCAATCCATTAACCCTGGATTAGAACATAACTGTAGTTCCCTTGACCGGATCTACAAAATACCATGGAACAAAAACCATCACGCCCAAAACCATGTGAGAAATCCATGCACAAAACCATAGGTAGGTCTTCCCACCTAATATAGGGTCCAAACAAAATATATAACACAACCCAACATTCTCCCACTTGTTTTTTTTTTTCAACAGGGGACCATAAGAGAGATTAATCATTGATCCAGCCTTGGCCATTATTTCTCTACACCAAGAGAACTTCTCAGAGCTCGTAGACTTTGTCAATGCATTTGCAGTATTCTTCAAAGTGTCCACCTTTACCAGCAACACCTTTTTGTCTTCTACCATATCCCTCATAAAGTGATATTGAACATCAATGTGCTTTGTCTTTGAATGATAAGCAAGGTTCTTTGCCAAGAAAATTTCACTTTGGCTATCACAATCTATCCTTATAGCTCGTTGTACTAACCCCATACTTGAACACAATCTCTGCAACCAAACTACTTCCTTGCTTGCATGAGTTCCTGCCATGTATTTTGCCTCTGTAGTTGATAGTGCCACTACAGATTGTCTCTTACTCATCCAACTGAATGCACCTACAAATAGGTTAAACACATACCCACTTGTAGATCTTCTCTGATCTAGATCTCCATCCCAATCTGCATCAACAAAGCCATGCATGTCCAAAAATTTGTCCAATCCTAGTCTTCCTTGGTAGCACAAACCACAATCACTAGTGCCATGTAAATACCTAAAAACCTGCTTCACTCTTGTCCAATGCTCCTTCCCTAGTTTTGACATAAACTTAATCAATACTCCCACTATATGTGAAATGTTTGTTCTAGTACAGACCATTGCATACATTAGACTACCGACTGCACTTGCATATGGAACACGAGACATGTCCTCTTCCTCTTCTTGTGTCTTGGGACATTGTTCAGTAGATAACTTTGCACCTACAGGAATAGGAACCTTCATCGGTTTACTATCCTGCATATTAAACCTCTACAGTATTGTCTTGACATACTTCCTCTGGTTTAACCAAAGGTTCCTCTTTGCCCGATTTAATTTAGTTTCCATGCACAAAATATAGTTTGCAACAACAAGATTTCTCATGTAAAATTTGGAGGACAATTTGGTCTTCAAATCCTGTATAATTTCTGTCATTTCTAACTAGAAACATATCATCCACATACAAGACCAGATAAATAACACAGTCACCAATTAATTTCAAATACACACAATGATCTACTTTCCTTATGGTGAAGCCAAGTCCCCGTATAAATGTATCAAATTGATGATACCACATCCCTGGTGACTGTTTTACCCATACAAAGACTTTTTTAAATTGCATACCAGTTCTTTCTTACCCTTCACCGCAAAGCCTTTAGGTTGCTTCATGTAGATCTCTTCTTCCATATCCTTGTAAAGAAATGTTGTCTTCACATCCATCTGTTCTACCTCAAAATCAAAGGTAACAACAGATAAAAGTAATCTAATAGAAGTTACCTTGGCAATAGGAAAAAAATATCACCAAAATCAATTCCTGACACCTGGGAATAACCTTTTTCAACCAACCGAGCTTTGTATTTCTCCACCTTTCCTTGTACATTCATATTATTCTTGAAAACCCATTTTCTGCCAATGGGTTTCCTTCCAGCCACAGCTCCACCAAATCCCAAGCCTCATTTTTGTGCAAAGATGCCATTTCATCAACCATGGCCTCTTTCCAAAGTTTTCCATCCTTTGAATTTACTGCTTCCTTCACAGTTCTGGGATCATCATCAATAATAGATAAAGAAAAATTTAACAAAATAATATGGACTATACCTCTCTCATTGCCTTGTCACACGGAATCAGTCAAAAGTGTGGACACAAACGACCTTCCTAGAAGTCTAAGACATTCTAATGACAAACAAGACAAACTAGAACTATCCTTCTCTAAACATGCATTGTGATATGAGAAATCACGTGTTTCGTTCTTACCTTTGTCCAAACGCTGTTGTAGAAGTCCAAGCTTTGTTGATCTGGATGAGCTCCTCCTTTTCTCCAAAACCTGCAATCACCAATAGTCAAACAATTAAATAGCACCTGATTATAACATAAAACAAAGCATATTCAACATATAGACCAAGGAGTACATGAAATAACCCATAAACAACAAGTTATTGAGAAGAATGGACCAATTTGCATTAAAGGTAATCAAAAGGAACCATTACAACCTGAGCCTTGGTGTTGTGAAAGCTCCTTCCAGGGTCCACAAGAGTCTTCCTCTACTTTGACAAAGCTCACCCACTTCCAAATAGAACAAGCAAAGATGGCAATCTCTCCTCACAAGCTTCTAAATGGGAGCCCTAATTCCTGCAGCATTTACCCTTAGAAATGTATAGCTTTCAACCTCCCCTCCTTCTGGCCCAATGCCTGTATTTATAGTGCTCAAGAGGAGGTTAATCAGGTCCACCATCAATGGGATAATCCCCTCTTTGGGTGGGATAGCTCCCTTATTGATGGGATAAGTTCCTCTTTGATAGGAGTGCATGAACCATCTGGAGGCGCCCAATACACGTCGAAAAACCTTCTAGAATGCTCTAGAAATGACCACAAGTAACTTTTTAAAGATGAAACTTGCGCATTCTAACCTTTACAGGGGGACGCACCTGTCCCTTTACATACAGAGCGTCTTTGGACGCAGCTTTTGTGAACATTGGGAGCGTCCCCGCAGGTAAGGTTGAGAGAACCTGCGTCCCCAGAGATAAATACATTTATACAAGACTTTCTCTCTTTTTTGAAGTTTGACATGGAGAGCAGAGGCATAAGACTTGCCTAAGAGGGTAGCATGACTGTTGATTGAGCCATACTAACTGTAAATAGTCATGGTGACATTTTTTAGTGTAACAGATTGCCCCCTAAAGTGCGAAGCCTGGAATAGATTAGGGTTTATAATATCTAGGAAGGGTGAAGCGCTTTATCATTTCAAGGATTATCCCGTGGAGAGCCTGGTCAGAACCTGCAATTTTCAACACAAAATACATGTATAAGATTATATCATCACTGAGGTAGGCATTCCCATACTCAGATCAAAACTTTAACTAACAGACTAACTACTCTGATACAGGAATGATCTTGCAGTACATCACAATCATAGACTTTTGTAGACACAGTATGGACGCAGCCATCTGTTTATGATTAGTCTACTTAGATAATGAATACAAAACTCCTCGCAGCCTGGATGGTGGAAACTAGATCCAGGGTCTTCATTTCTACTTCCCGAATGGGTACGATTCTAGCCATGCGAATAAATGAGTTGATGTCGAACATGGTAGAAACCACTTGATTACCAGTCGATGATGTAAACTGTTAACAAACGTGAGAGAGACCACCAGTAATGTCAATGGTTCTCAAAGTACCCAGTACAATCCATGAGATGTGAATGAATGAGTTGATGTCGAACATTTCACGGAATCCTTCGATTGAAAGTCAATGATGTAAACTGACGTCAAAGGCGAGAACCCTGCCATTGATGCATGCAGACTTCAAGGTATTGATGATTTCTAAGTCATCTCTCTAGATAATGTGCTGATGTCGATAGAAAGCGACCCGTTGCAGGCAAGCCCGCAACACGAAATCATTGTTCAAGTTGAAGAAATGTTGCTGTAAGGACTGACTCAGGGATGGTCAAATGGATGACAAGTATTTTGCAGATGAAAGTTTTTCTTGCAGACCTCTTGAACACATAACGACACGACAGATGGCTTGGTGACGAATAGCTCAAAGTTAATCCCCGGAACCTGGTTAAAGACTTTCAAAGTGGTTTGATCAACTGTGAGGTAAAAGATTTCCCAACCCAGGTGAATGAAAAGTGTCGTGTTCAAGAGTGGTAATAAAGTTTCTTTTGAGACAAAAGGTAACAAATAGGTTCATTCTTCTCTCTTTTCCCCACCATTTCTGGCAAGTACCTCTTTATTTTTAACAAGCTTGAGGAGGATAACATATGCTTGATTATAAGCTCATCCTTAGGATGAGTCCAACCTAGTTTTGATTCGAACCCTAGGAAGGAGTGGTTCGTTCCTGTTTGTAATTGAACAGGTCCTTTACTGTGAAATGTTTAACGAGCCCAGTATAGGAGAAACTCGGTGTTTTTCAATTTTAGAGAGTCTGAAAAACTTAAGAAGACTCCAAGTTGAACTTTTTCATAGATTTGTGTCCCTCAAGCCCGAAAAAGTATAAAATAATACCTGGGGGAACCGCTTGATCTTGCGACCAAGGAGTACTTTCATAATTAGTGCCACTGACCTGAAAAGTAAAAAGCGATCAAGGACACGTCGTTTTATTTCTGTATTGAGTTTGAAACGACAAAAACCCGGCAATCTTTTCCTGATTTTACGGTCAGAAAAGAGCTATAAGGGAACCGTCTTTTAATTCCGTTTTAACGAGTGTAAAAGAAACGCTCGGCAATCTTTTCATTTTTTAGGAGTCAGAAAAGGGCTTAAAAGATGACTCTAAGGTGTCACTTTTTCGTAAGTTTTAACGAGTTCGAAAAAATGATAAAAATGTACTCATGGTTTTCACTTTTTTGTATGTTTTAATGAGTTCGAAAAAATGATAAAAATGTACTCATATGGCCGACTTTCAATTTAATTTACGAGCAGGAAAAGACGGAAAGAACTCGGCATTTTCATTTGTTTTACGAGAATGAAAGATAGCAAAATAATCTCGGTATTTTCATGAGTTTAACGAGTCTTGAAAATAACTGAAATTGACTCGAGATAGGTTTCATTTTTACAAAAGCTTGAAACAGACAAAAACTATGCTTCAAAGTAGTTTCATTTTTACACAAGCTTGAAACAGAGAGAAAACTGTGCTTGATGCCCCCTAAGCATAATTGCTAGAGCGCATGCCCCCCAGCTTCATTTCATTCAACCAGTTGGATGAAATGAAGGTTGAGTTACGAGATCATTTGAAAGACTCGACCTAAAACTGTAAGAAAATTATACAAAACACTGAAATAACTAACCTAAACATACAACCTAACATCTATGAGGTCTAGTCAAACTCTCGACTTAATTAGAGGAGGATTTGTTTCATTTTTTAACGAGCTTGACACAGGAAAAGAACTATGCTCGGATCCGGTTTCATGTTTATGCAAGCTTGAAACGAAAAACTATGCTTGTTATAAGTTCACATGCCCCCAGCATATAAGTTCACATGCCCCCAGCATAATGACGCAAAATGAGGTACATGCCCCCCAAGCTTCATTGCATTCAATGAGGTGGATGGAATGAAGCTTTACTTTCCAGATCTTGGAAAGACTTGTGGGAGTTGTTTCATTTTTTAGTGAGGTTGACACAGGAAAAGAACTATCCTCAAAACCCTTGTTTCATTTTTTAAACGAGCTTGACACAAGATAAGGAACTATGCTCATAACTACTTTCTACAATCTACCTAACAAAAAACGTTACCTTAAAAACCTTGATTCATTTTTTAACGAGCTTGACACAAGACAAGGAACTGTGCTCTAAAATCCTTGATTCATTTTTTAATGAGCTTGACACAAGACAAGGAACTATGCTCATGACTACTCTCTACAATCTACCTACTTAACCTACCCTTGTTTCATTTTTTAATGAGCTTGACACAAGACAAGGAACTATGCTCAAAAAGTTCGCATGCCCCCAGTATAATGATGCAAAGCGAGGTGCATGCCCCCCAGGCTTCATTGCATTCAACCAGATGGATGGAATGAAGGTTTACTTTCAATATTTAACTTGAAAAAGGGAGTTGTTTCATTTTTAAGGAGGTTGACACAAGAAAAGAACTATCCTCATACATGATTCATTTTTTAACGAGGTTGACTCAGTAACAGGAACTATCCTCAAACCTGATTCATTTTTTAACGAGGTTGACTCAGTAACAGGAACTATCCTCATAACCCTACTTTCTACAATCTAACTACATATCCTAAAACCTACCTGATTCATTTTTTAATGAGGTTGACTCAGTAAAAGAACTATCCTCATACTAGCCTGTTTCATTTTTTAACGAGGTTGATACAGGAAAAAACTATCCTCGTCCCTGATTCATTTTTTAATGAGGTTGACTCAGTAAAAAGAACTATCCTCTGACCAACTGATTCATTTTTTAACGAGGTTGACACAGTAAAAGGAACTTTCCTCGTACACACTGATTCATTTTTTAACGAGGTTGACTCAGTAAAAGGAACTTTCCTCACAACTCCTTGTTTCATTTTTTAATGAGCTTGACACAAGACAAGGAACTATGCTCATGACTTCCAGTTTCATTTTTTAACGAGGTTGAGACTAGAAGAAACTATCCTCACAACCCATTGATCATGGCTTCCAACTGGAAGAAAGACATGTCAATGGACACACCTTGATCATGGCTTCCAAGAGGTCTTCATCAGAAGGAAGAATACTCCTCTGGAAGGAACACATGTCAAGGGACTCAAAAGGGATAAGAACATCGTGTTCAAATAATCCCATAGAGTTTTCCATGTCAATTACTGGATCTAAATCAATAGTGAGAGGCTCACTTACATCGGTAACTGAAAACATGGGACCAGTTGCCACATAATTAAACCGTGGCAGGGTAGATACCACTTTAGAATCAAGAACATTTAGGGGTGTCATATTATTGGTAGTTGAGACAAGACTAGGGAACAAAAGCTGATCTACAGTCACAATATTTCCATTGTGAGGGAAAGACATCACGCGAAAGAGTGTCGATACGACAGCTTTCATTGCATAAACATAGTCTCGCCCAAGGAGTAAATTGAAATCCAAGGGACCTCGAACTACCATAAGATCAATACAGACAGTTTTACCTTCCAAGGTGATAGAAAACTTAGGAAGGATCCCTAAAGGTTCACTAATGGTTTTGTTAAAAGATTTCAGATTCTGCGTAATAGGCGCAAGCTGAGGGGAACCCAAAGCTTTCCAAACAGTTGAGGATAAAATACTAACAGAAGCACCTTCATCTACCTGAGTGCGATGTATGTCCCTACCACCAGCCTTGACAATGATTTGGAAAGGGATGGAGGAAGGAAGACGAGGTTCTGTCAGTCTAGTCCAATCAAAGGAAAAGACCTTAGTGCTTGGAGGGGGTTCTGTAGAAACAGGTGAAATGCCCCCCGGCATAGAAGAATCTGATGTAACAAGAAGAACCTGAGCAGTATGAAGTTCACTCTCTAAAGGGAAAGTGGGATCGACTGAATGTAAAATTGAATCGACCACTTGATCAACTAACAGATCATCAACCTGAGTGACATGAGTTTCACTCTCCAATGGAAGAGTGTGATCGACTGTATTTGAATTTAGATCAATTACTCCGTCAGTTGACGGTAGGTTGGGAGAAAGTTTACGGTAACCAGTCGGAAATTCTTGTTGTGGAACAGTAAGGTTTTCCAACAATTTTGAGGCTTCATCCATGTGAGGGCAAATGTGAGTTTGATGACTCCCTTTGCATAACTTACAAGGAAACCTAACTTTACCCTTTTTCCCAGGAACCTGACTATCACTGGTTGATGGATCAATGGAAAGTTGATGAGATTTTTCTGACCATACTTCCAGGACCTTTGGAATACCAGGACAATTGACAAGGAAGTGGTCACCCTTACAAAGCCTGCAAGGGTATTTTGGTTTACGATGCATGTCGGAATTTTCCTCAACACAACTAACACTTACAACCATGGTTGGTTGGTTGACTTCTTTCTTATCATGCTTCTTCTTCTTCCCTTTCTTCTTCTTCTTAACCTCCTGGTTACTAGCATCAAGACTTTTACCAGGCGAAGAGGAAGAAATGGAGGAAGAAAAATTAGGCGAAGAAGGTAAAGGGTCAACAGAAAGTTGGTTATGTTGAGATGGTGAACTCTGTGAAGGTGAAGCATCCGGTTGAGGTGGAACAATTGGAGTACTTTGGGCCAACGAAGTTGAAAATAACCATATCGATAAACCTATTGTAAATCCAGGTAATGACAAAGTAGCCATATAAGGAGGACCAACATTTCCAAAGTAAGGAAAAGTACTAGGATTCTCGTTAGGAGGGGTTACTAGGTTGATAAATTCCGGAGCATTTGCCATTATATTCAACTTCAGTGAATTTTATTAACAATTTATAACTAAAATTAACAATTCACAATTCACACCTAACAATTAAAATTCACAATTCACACCTATGGTCTCTAAAAGTAAAAACAAACAAATTAACACGCGCTATCAAATCTAGGAGTCAAACCACACACAAACAGTAAGCTCTCCGGACCGAAAACACTAGTTGGTGATGAAGCCCAACCTCGCAGAATCCAGTACAGAAATAGTGAGTGGAACAGTTACCCCAACAACCTGCTTAATGAATAGACTGGACCAAGTTCCTCCACTTGAACCGTCTTGAGTGAAGTGAACCCCCCAGAAAATCCAAGTGAGTATAACCGACGTCTGCTCCAGGTACAGTGGGATCTTCCCTCCACCGTCACCTTGGGTAGAATCCTAAGATAATGGTCACGAAGGTTACCAACAACAACAAATGCACCTGGGGGAACAGTCTACACTCCGACAGCACGCAAGGGCAGAGTATCAAGCTCAATCCCCTTGCCGGCTCCTTGACAATAATCCAAGGTTTACCGACAAGTGACCCCTGGCTCCTCGACAATGGTTAATCCGAGGTTTACCGTTTGTAATACGTGCGTGTCTGGCGTCGTTCCCAACGAGGGAGGATTGATCCCCTCACTGGTTCGGACACGAGCTCGTGCTTCTCCTTTAAGAGGAGCTTTCCCGAGTACAAATGAAACAGTTGGATTTATCCTACCACAAGATAAGCTACTTGTTTGGTTTTGCTGTCTTGGAGAGTTAATTACTCTCCTACTCCAAGACACTAGCCTAAGCTATGTTGGTGTATCAGAGCCCTAGAAATGTAAAAATTACTAGATGAATTTTAATTAAGTGCTGTGTTATTAAGGTTGTTTTTACTCAAATGGGTAAATTGAGATGAAACCAATGGTGTTATGACCCGACTCAACTGAATGCAATTGAATATGATAATGTAATCTTTTCAATTCGATGAATCCTAACTAAAGTAAGGAGAGAGTTTCCATTCACGTCCAACAATGCAAAAAATTGATCACTAAGAGAAAATATAACAAATTCTCTAATGCACTAATTTCATCAAGAAAAACTAATGCAAATCAATTCCAAACCATTTTTATTTTTATATTTTTGTGTAAATTCAAATCAAAGAAAGATGATCTAAATCTACGATTGATTTTTCAGAATGTAAACTATGCAATTGTAATCTAAGCACAATTCACTTGAAAAGTATGCAAATGTAATCTATGCACATTTTTCATTCATATTCTGAAAATGAGAATTCTAATTATACAAATGTAATCTATGCAAGAGAATTCTCAAACACAAGACGATTCTAATGTAATCTAAGAACCAATCAAGTGCAAGTCGAGAAAATTGGGCGAGAGTTCCAAAGATCAAAAATAAAAACACTCAAAGGCGATTAACACTCATACACAATTTAGCCCCCCCCGGCGAATGAGGGGGAATTTTTTTTGCAAAAACAGAAGCAAAAAGATGCAAAATTGTGAAAGGACTGAGACAAACCTCCAAGTAATGACCAAAGGAAATCAAATTAATAATTTCTCAAAAAAGAGACTCAAAACACCCAATTGATGAAAGCTTAGAGCAGGAATGCTAATGAAACAAGCTTAGGTGAAGATTTTTGGCAAGGGACTGATGAATCTGGGCAGAAAAAACTAAGAAAAAACAAAATCTAAGAGCAAAAAGTGTAAAAAATGGAATTTTCTCAAATTTTGGCAGGGGACGCAGGCAACCCGTTAGCACAGGTGCGGGCCCGCTCTGTGCACACAGCAAAAGTGCGTCCAGGGACGCACTGTGCAGCACTCAGAGGGTGCGTCCTACTGAAAAACTCAAGAAAAACCAAAATAAAACTAATCCTAAGCTAACCCACCCAGAGACAAAATCACAGAGCCAAAACCAGAAAAATAAACCAATTTTCTCAAAGCAAAGTTCACACAAAGGAAAAGACTTTTCTCATCAATGGAATCCCCAGCGGAGTCGCCAATTTGTCACACGGAATCAGTCAAAAGTGCGGACACAAACGACCTTCCTAGAAGTCTAAGACATTCTAATGACAAACAAGACAAACTAGAACTATCCTTCTCTAAACATGCATTGTGATATGAGAAATCAAGTGTTTCGTTCTTACCTTTGTCCAAACGCTGTTGTAGAAGTCCAAGCTTTGTTGATCTGGATGAGCTCCTCCTTTTCTCCAAAACCTGCAATCACCAACAGTCAAACAATTAAATAGCACCTGATTATAACATAAAACAAAGCATATTCAACATATAGACCAAGGAGTACATGAAATAACCCATAAACAACAAGTTATTGAGAAGAATGGACCAATTTGCATTAAAGGTAATCAAAAGGAACCATTACAACCTGAGCCTTGGTGTTGTGCAAGCTCCTTCCAGGTTCCACAAGAGTCTTCCTCTACTTTGACAAAGCTCACCCACTTCCAAATAGAACAAGCAAAGATGGCAATCTCTCCTCACAAGCTTCTAAATGGGAGCCCTAATTCCTGCAGCATTTACCCTTAGAAATGTATAGCTTTCAACCTCCCCTCCTTCTGGCCCAATGCCTGTATTTATAGTGCTCAAGAGGAGGTTAATCAAGTCCACCATCAATGGGATAATCCCCTCTTTGGGTGGGATAGCTCCCTTATTGATGGGATAAGTTCCTCTTTGATAGGAGTGCATGAACCATCTGGAGGCGCCCAATACACGTCGAACAACCTTCTAGAATGCTCTAGAAATGACCACAAGTAACTTTTTAAAGATGAAACTTGCGCATTCTAACCTTTACAGGGGGACGCACCTGTCCCTTTACATACAGAGCATCTTTGGACGCAGCTTTTGTGAACATTGGGAGCGTCCCCGCAGGTAAGGTTGAGAGAACCTGCGTCCCCAGAGATAAATACATTTATACAAGACTTTCTCTCTTTTTTGAAGTTTGACATGGAGAGCAGAGGCATAAGACTTTCCTAAGAGGGTAGCATGACTGTTGATTGAGCCATACTAACTGTAAATAGTCATGGTGACATTTTTTAGTGTAACATGCCTTCTTTCATGAACTGATCTTTTCACAACCGGAGTTTGTGGCTCTTCATCTTCTGATTCCTCTTCTGCTGTAGAGTCTAATTCTTCCTCCTTTAGCTCAAACTCTATCTTCTCAGATTCCTTTGGTAGGAATTCATGTTTAATAACATCTTTCACCTCTCTAAACACCACATCTCGCATGTACAACACCTTCCTTGTTACTAGGTTCCAAAGCTTATAACCTTTTAAACCATCCTTATACCCAATAAAGATGCACTTTTCATATTTACTATCCAACTTTGTTCTTTTCTCCTTTGGAACATGTACATATGCATCACATCGAAATACCCTCAAATGTGAAAGAGAAGGTTTCTTACTAGTCCATACCTCTTGTGGAGTCTTATCCTCCAATGCTGATGAAGGTGATACGTTGACTAGGTAACATGTAGTCTTCCCCGTCTCTACCCAGAATTCCTGTCCCAACCTGACACCACTGAGCATGCTTCTTGTCCTTTCCATCAATGTCTTGTTCATTCTTTCTGCAACTCCATTTTTCTTAGGTGTGTATGGAGTAGTATTATACCATGCTATACCACACTTCTTATAGAACTCTTCAAATTCATTCTCACAAAACTCTCCACCATTATCTGTCCTTAGCACCTTTATCTTCTTCTCTATTTGGTTTTCCACCACAACCTTAAATTATTTAAACTTGTCAAAGACTTCAAATTTCTTCTTGAGGAAATATATCCATGTATTGCTTGAGAAGTCATCTATAAATGATACAAAGTACATGGACTTACCCAGTGATGGAACCGACACAGGTCCAAACACATCACTGTGCACAAGCTCTAATATTTGTTTCGCCCTCTTACCACCAGAGGGGAAACTCACCTGATTCTGCTTCCCATATACAAAATTTTCATAGAAATCAAAATCTAGAGAGCTATTAGACATACCTTCTACCATACCTTTACCATGAAGTATTCGAAGGCCCTTCTCTCTAATATGTCCAAGCCTTTGATGCCATAACATAGTCTTTTCTCCAGAGACGACTTGATTTTTTGCTCCACTTTCAGGAACCATAAAACTGTTGCACCCATCAATAACAGTGCTACCTTGCAGCTTGTACATAGTTCCAATATGAACACCTCGCATCAATGCCAATGCTCCCAGGACCATCTTACAGGTATCTTTCTCGAACATTGTTTTTACGCCTGCATCATCTAGCTTACTTACATAAATCAGATTTCTAGCTAACGCAGGAATATACATAACACCTGGAAGTGTTCTAATCCTTCCACCTTGCAACTTCAACTTGACTTTTCCATGACCAATGATTCTAGCCTTCCTGTCATCCCCTAAGAATACATCACCACCATCATATTTCTCATACTCGTAGAACCACTCTCTATGGGAGTGAAGTGAAAGAATGCACCTGAGTCAATCAACCATGCCTCATGATCTACATGTGTACTTGAAGAAGAAGCCAAGTACACATCGCCACCTTCATCTGAGGTGGTTTTCACCTCTGGAGAAGAAGCATCATTAGATCTCTTTCCTTTCTCAAGATATTTATATTTACAGTCCTTTTTTTAGTGCCCTTCCTTTCCACATTTCCATCACACCTCTATAGGTTTAGTTGGAGATTTAGATCTCCCTCTAGATTTAGATCTCCCACTTGAGGACTTATTTTTGTTTCTGTTTTGGGACTTTCCTTGTACAGACAAGGAATCACCATTCTAGCTCTCCATATTTTTCCATCTCATCTCCTCCATCAGAGGGGATGAGACTATTTCATCAAACTACAAGGCAGATGCATTGCTACCTATTGCAACAACCAGACTATCCCACGAATCTGGTAGAGAATAGAACAAACTAATGCACTTATCTTCATCTAAAATTTTAATATCAATGGATAATAACTAGCCTACCACAATATTAAATGCATTCAGATGCTGTATCAACGAGTCTACATCTTTCATCCTCAGGTTATACAACTTTTTACGTAGAAACAGTTTATTCACCAGAGGCTTAGATTTGTACAAAGTCCCTAACTTGTCCCACAAAGCCTTCATCGTAGCTCCCCTTGATATATTCAACATTATTGAATCTGAGACACATAATCGTATTGTTTTTTTTACTTCCAATCCAACTTCTTCCATTCTTCATCAAACACTCCCATTGATTTAGTACTTGGATCTACCACAATCCACTCATCTTTATCCACCAGAAAATCCTCCATCTTGAGTTTCCAGAACTCAAAACTCTAACTATTAAATTTCTCAATCTCTATCTTTCCACTGATCGCCATCTTTGTTCACCACAAGAATCGATCCTGTAGATATCCCACTGAATAGGGTCTACGACAGGACAGAGCAAACCCCCTCACAGAGGCGTCCCCTCTAAGCCAAAACAGCTATGGTATCAAATGTAGGTTTTAACCCCATATAGAAATTACCTGCATACGAATTCCAAAAATAGAAAATAAACAATGGCGAGAGCAAAACACATAAAACAAATATACAAAGATATTTTCCCCTGGATCCCAAAACCAGGACTACCAGATTGAATTTTCATTATGTTCCTTTTAATGCTACAATACATATATATACATGTCGAAGAATCCATAAACCCCAATTTATTAACCCTGGATTAGAACATCACCATAGTTCCCTTGATTGAATCTACAAAATACCATGAACTGAAAACCATCACGCCCAAAACCATGTGTGAAATCCATGCATAATCCATAGGTAGGTCCGCCCACCTAATATAGGGTCCAAAAAATATATATAACACAAACCAGCACAACCCAACATTCTCCCACTTGTTTTTCTCTTTCCATAGGAGGGCACAGGAGAGCTTAGTCATTGATCCAGCCCTACAATGCCCATTCTTTCTCTACACCAAGAGAAATTCTCAGAGCTCATAGAATTTTTCAATGCATCTACAATATTCTTCAAAGTGTCCACCTTTACCAGCAACACCTTTTTGTGTTCAACCATATCCCTCACAAAGTGATACTAAACATAAATTTGCTTTGTCTTTGAATGATAAGCAGGGATATTTGCCAAGAAAATTGCACTTTGGTTGTCATAGTCTATCTGTATAGCTCGCTATACTAACCCCATACTTGAACACAATCTCTGCAACCAAACTGCTTCCTTGCTTGCATGAGTGGCTTCCATGTATTCTGCCTCTGTAGTTGACATTGCCACTACAAATTGCCGCTTATTCATCCAACTGACTGCACCTCCAAATAGGTTAAACACATACCCACTTGTAGATCTTCTCTGATCTAGATCTCCAGCCCAGACTGCACCAACAAAGCCACGGATGTCCAAAAATCTATCCAATCCTGGTCTTCCTTGGTATCACAAACCATAATCACTAGTGCCATGCAAATACCTGAAAACCGCTTCACTGTTGTCCAATGCTCCTTCCCTGGTTTTGACATAAACCTGCTCAATACTCCCACTACATGTGTAATGCTTGGTCAACTAGTACAAACCATTGCATACATTAGACTATCGACTGCACTTGCATATGGAAAATGGGACATGTCCTCTTCCTCTTCTTGTGTCTTGGGACACAGTTCACAACAACATAACACTGTTCACTAGCTAGTCATGGAAAGAATATAACACAACCCAAAAAATCTAAGAGTACCATATTTCTTATTTACGAACAACACTAGTGCGCCCCAAGGTGATACATCGGGTCTGATGTATCCTTTGTCGAACATTTCATTTAGCTGCAACTTCAACTCTACCAACTCAAGTGTGCTCATCCTGTAAGGTTCTTTCAATGTTGCAGTTGCCCCTGTCACTAAATCAATAGAAAATTCTACCTCCTTGTGAAGTGGCAACTCTATAATGTCCTCTGGAAATACATCCTGGAACTGATGCAAAACTAGGTACCTACTCCACACATCCACATCATCAACCTCCTTACCCTTGTCACTGGAAATTTGTACTACAAACATCACACAACCTTTTCTGCAACTAAGATTATCGTACATATCGGTAACCATCCTCACTGATGTAGACTTCTTCTTTCCCTGCAAGGTTCTCTTTTCCCCACTATCATCTGCACACTCAATGGCCTTGTTGAATCAATCCACTTTGGTTCTATGAAGGTATAGCAAATCCATACCCAAAATCATACTATACTATCCCAATGGAAATACATTCAAATGCGTTGCTATAGGCATACCATTTAATTAAAATGCACAAGCTCTTACCCAATGGTCAACTCGCTTATTTATACCTGTAGCCAACTATACCAACCAAGATTCTACATGCACTTTTATTCTCAAACCACACGTATCCACCAGGTCAGGATTAATATAGCTGTAGTTAGATCTAGGATCAATTAAAATAGAAACAACTTGATTACAAAGCTTACCGTCCATCTCAATGATTGATGCTTGATGATCCGCCTGCCTGTTCTCCACAACCACATAAATTTGAGGAATGGTATGACCAACATCACCAATTGTATGCGCTTCCTAAGAGCTGTATATTTTGGGTCTACCACCACTCTGATACTATGGACTATCCCTCTTACAATGATCCTTATCACATATCCAACACTGCAATGGTTCCTTACCACCGCCTCTAGCTTGCTGCTCTCCATGTCGTTTCTCAGTTGTATTGACTCTCTTGTAAGGAAAGGCATTTTGTTTCTCACTTTCATCTTGAGGTCTTCCTCTCCTTGGTGGCCATTTGCCTTTAGCCTTCTCATTTTTTTCAAGTCATGCTTGTGATCAACTTTGCACTTCAACTACTCATAACAATGCTTCAAATTTCAGATGGCCTCCTCCAACGATCTAGGCTCATCGAACTCAATCCAGTATTGGTATGAAACTAGCAATCCACTGATGAATCTCTAAACCTTGGCCTTCTCCTCTATGAGGTAAGGCACATATCTTAACAACTCTAAAAATATGTTAGTGTACTCCTTTGTCATAGAACCCATCTGCAACTCATAAAACTCATTAGATCTTTCATCATAATACCTCTCATACAAGTACTTATTCTTGAAGAGCCTTTCAAATGCTTGCCAAGTCAAATCATCCTCATGTATGTCCTTGAAATTCTACACATCTTCCCACCAAATATCCACTTTATCTTTCAGACTGAAAAGGGCTATCCTTTCTTTCACGTTTTCTGAGTAATCATGCAATCTAAAGAATTTCCACATGCCAAGCAACCAAGCCTCCACATCTTGTGATTTATTCATCTCTCCATCAAAGGTAGGTGGATTTTCCTTCTTGAACTCATCCGGAAAGTATCCCCTATCATTCCTGTTATACAGTTCATAATGATGATGATGACGATGTCTATCAAAACCATAACTAGAGTAATACATGTGTTTTTCACCCCTCCTATCTGGAGTGTCCAACATCCTACCATCTCTGATAGTGTCAAATCTATTTGACCTATGTCTACTACGAGCCCTGTTTCCATAGGCCCCATTATTTCTATCCTCATGTCCATGGCTAATCTGAAGAGGTCACTATCGCTGCAAAATATGATAAACTTTGAAGTAATATCGCATTCACCTCTGCTTGTTTATTTTTTGCCTACATGATTTTGTCATTGTCTACTAAGTTGCAACTCCTTATTTCTTCCTCCACGTTTCTCAATGTGTTTTCCAAGTCAGAAGAGTGCCCCACACCACGCTGCCCATCTGATGCATAGAGAGATTCTATGTAGTCTACCACCTTGCCAGCCATCTGATCTCTTTCCTACAAGGCATACTATTTCAGCTAAACCGAATCACCATAAATCAACATACCTTCGCATAACTTGGGGAGGATACCATGTCTGCAAGATCATCAAATTAGCGTGATGCATGTAAAACATAACCATAATAACATATCCATATATATAAATAAGTGTGCCAACGCCTAACCATCATACTAATTAGGGTCCAATCATCAATGCAAGGCCATATCAACAATGTTTGCTATGACCTCATGCATGACAACAACCAATACTCTAGTATACACATTGCCTCATGCAACTATCCACCTGCATAAGCAATACCTAATCAGCTACACATATGCATAACTGCATGTAGTCGGGCATAAGCGATCAATTATTTTAATCAACCTACAAGACTGATTCATGAAATCAAATAACCAAGAATGAAACCCAATGTACAAGGATGTAATCAAGATGCATATAATTGTATAACCAATCATATAGTCATGATGGTGTATTCCATAAAACCAACATCAAGTTCCTCATGATAACCTTACTACTACCATGATCAATATGATGCAGTGCAACAAGTACATGGAATGGAAGTGTAGGAGCCACAGATGCCACTGACATGCATGCATGACCAACACATTCACCCATATCTGTAGCACTAGATATGACCCAAAGAGAGCGTAACCATGCTCTCATACACTTCTGTAACACCCCCTCGTAGGTCTACCCAAAATAACCATGCCAACTAGGGTAAACATGAGGATAGATGCTACTACCATATGATTCAACCTCCTATGTTGCCTGAAGGAAGTGGAATCGACGAAACATCACATACAGTCATCCAACATCATCAACAGAACCCTTAAGAGACAAGTCATCCACTCATACAGCCTGTCCTTGGGACCCACTTCTATTCTGCATCTTTTAAGCCATAGTCATTCTCATTCTATTGGCAAGGGAGTGACCATAAACCCAAAGTCGCTCTCACGGGCTTGCCTACCAGTGACTGTGGACTGAAATTGCTAGTTTTGTGCCAGCGACACTAGGATTTAAGCCACTTTTCTAGCCCAAAATATAGGCCTGTGCCTAGAACTTCTTGTAACTTCTAGAATTCAGTAAAAACATAATAAAAATGTTGATCAATCAAAAATCACCCTCAAGACTAGGCCTAAGCATCCCCAACACGGACTGACATTCTGTCAAACACTTTGCATCAATGCAACCTAAAGGTCTATGATACAATACAAAGCATAAATGATTGAAACAACTTATGAAACATAACCATAAGGATCACCTCCTTCTCCATTTGTTATAGACATTTTTGGGAACTGCAACCCCAATCAATTATGTCCATAAACCAAGGGCTCCTAATTCCCTAAAAGTGTTTTTCCAACCCCTAAAAGAACAAGGTCAACTAATTACATCATCTCCCAGAAGTTCTCCATGAAAAACTACTCAGAACTAGTGAAAACTGGACCATCTCACCTGCTCCATGGTCAAAGTGCGCTGCATCCCACCTAAATGCACACGGGAGGTGTGATGCATACTGAAAAGCCTTTCTATGGGGTGCTATGGGTGAGAGTGGAAAAATGGAAGAGTCAATTTGCGAGGTGGAAGATCATGGAATCTTCCAGAAACTTCTCCTGTGACACTTGCCTCTCTGCATTCGCCCAGGGATGAGTAAGAGATCATCAATCTCCAAGTGGGGTCAAGAACTATTAGAGAGAGGACACTAATCAAATCTCAGAGGCTGACTCACCCCCCCTTGCAAACATCTATATATGGATCCCTCATCCCAGAGATCCAAAGGCTGGAATTTGGTATCTTGTAAGGAAGTGTTGCTGGTTTCTTGGTGTAACATCATAGTGTTGGGTGATCTAAGCTTTTCAGGAAGTGAAGAAGGGCTTTCTTGCTGAGAGGATGACGCTGGGTTAGAACAATTGGTTGTAATCCTCTTTGCTATTCTTGATATTAATAAAGCTATTCAAGTTTTCCTCCACATTCTTGTATGATTGATGATATATGCATTTGTGTGGTCAATATATATCTGGTCCTATATTGTTTATGATAGTAGATCTCTGTTCTTGGATAGTGTTATGATGCTTTGATCCCACAGGTGCTCTTTGAAGCTGGGTAGGTGAGGAAGTGAGTGGCGAAGATCTATCAGAAGGGAGAGGAATAAAGCAAGGAACCAAGCGCAAGACAAAGGTTGGTCTCCTTTGTTCCCCTCTTATCTACTTCTCATAAAGGAAAAAGAAAGTAGTTTTAGTTTTTTTGTTTCTAAGATAGCTACCAGTCTTAGTGGGACTAACAGCTTTGCATAGACACTAGATTGCCCGATAACACCATTGAACTACTACATCATCAATTTGGTCTTGCATCGATCCATTTAATAGTTACAAGTTAACATATGAAATAACCATGACATAAACCAGTCATTCAACCATTCTTATAACCGACATAAAACCATATAAATATTAGAGATTTGATAACCATTAAATCCACATATAAATTAGTGCAAAAGGAGGAGAACTTATATTTTATTAATCATAAGCAAATCCGACCAGGTTCAGGACTTCCATGTACCACCCGACCATAGACATGGCTGCACCAAATCTCTCTTTTCGCTAGTCACCCCTGTGCCATATTCCAAGAATGAATATGGAATCTCATAGAAAAAACAATCCAAGAACAACCAAGGGAATCCAGATGTTAAAACACCTCTAGCCTCATCAAACCATGATCACACCAAAACTGGTGCTCTAGCCAAAACCAAATAGAACTTGGAATGCCATCTGAAATCCTTCACTATCCTTGAGGAATTTTATGTCCTTTATCACAATCCAAACCTGGATCACTAGAACCTAAATCGAGAGTGCTTCCTAAGGCTTTGCCGTGTATCCCTCCAAAACCAATCAAGTGATTCCTAGGCCTTTGGGAATGAACCTTGACACCACCTCCGCCACAGATTCTGAAATCCATCCAGTAAACCAAAGCCAAAAACTGAAATAAACATCCCAACATACCATGGCATCCGGAGAAAGTCTAGGTAGGATGAAAACCATTGTAATAACCTGACAAAACCATGCCACCGACATCAAGAGAACCATACACCAACATGCAAAGTCATGCATGTCCAAACCAGCTAGGAAATCACACATGCAAAAGGTTACCTGCAAGTATTCCTACTAAAGCTGCTTGATCCTACTTTACTTTCCTTGTTCCTTGCTTGCTTTCATTTCCTTTGCTTGCTTTTCCTTTCCTTTGCTTTATTTTACTTTCCTTGCTCCAAACTACACTTCTCCAAGAAACTCTAAGTGACCAAGAGTGAGAGAGAGAGAGAATAATGAGAGAGCTCCAAGCTTGAACTGAAAAAAGGTTACAAATTGATCCTCATAAGCCTTTTTATGAATGAGGCCTCTATTTTCTTCATTTTCCATTATTTTCCTTCAATTTCATCCTCACATGAAACCTATGACCTTTCCCCTTACTTTTCTCCTAATTTCCTTTATTTGAAATAAATGTGCCAAAAATTCCTTTGCCTTAGCCTTTGGCAATTTTCCTTAGCCAAAACACACATCTAGTGATGCCCACTAGGATGTATTTTCCCAACATTCATCTTGTAATAAGTGTCCCTTAACTGTGGTCTTATTTTACCTTTATTAACTTTTATTACATGAACTTCTCACCATGGTTGTTACAAAAAATTATACACTTGAACAATGAAGAAAACAAGAAACAAACTGAGCACAGTAGAATAGAAAAATATTCTCTTTACTAGTTGTTGTTAGAGACACAATAGATAAGTTTGAAGACACTTGAAAAGAGATATGGTGAATAATGGCGCTCTCTAACTCTCGACAAGGAGTTTCCTTTCTCCAATCATATTTGCAAATAAACTCTTTCTCAAAGAAGCTACAAATATGTTAATTTCTCAAGCAATTTTTGGAAACATAACTTTTATCGCTCTTGTTCTTGTTTATGGCTCTCATTCGCCTTGCATTTATAGATTCAAAAGCATCTCATAGATCCTCCTTGGCCCATTAATGAGATAGGATATTGGTAGGAGACATGTTATTTCCCAATTAAGTCTTGAGAGGCTTGAAAATGGGAAATTGATCTTGACTTGTTAGAGAATTTTGGCTCATTAATATGATGTGATCCATGGACTACTGAGTTGCCACTTTGGCAGATATGCACAACTACTAAAGAATTAGGTGCACAATCCATACAAAAACTACTTTATGCACTCATTTGATTTGATTTTTTAAATGGACTTGTAGAGAACCTTTTATTCCTTTTTGGGTTCTATGATGCTTCCAGTGGAAATTACTACTCATGTACGTCATTTATTTTTGATGATCAGTGTAACTTGACTTCTACCATTTTGTGTACGATTTTTCCTTAATGACACTCCACACTCTTTTCAATTACAACTTTAACTTTCAAGTCTTCACGCACATTTCCAAACTTCTACATCCCAAATTTAACCTATGGAAATTATTGTGCACCTTTTTGGCCTTTTGCACTAAAAAGTATAGGGATTTCCATGTATCTCTATAATCACATAACATGTGGTTTCCACAATCTTGCACCATACTAATTATTTCTTGTAAATATTTTCAATTATTATACCTTTCCAATCATGTATTCCAATTTTTTAAACAAGTTTACACTTTGTAATAATGTATTGTTTGGCTTCCCCAACCTTGCACCTTCAAAGTTATGTCCTAGAAAGTTTCCACATTCTTTTCCCTCTATGATCACATAAATTATGATGTATACATTCATATCATTTTTAAATTGCAACTTACATCCTAGAATCACATCATAAGGGGATGATCATAACCTTTTTAGGAATGATATATTTGTTGTACATTTCTTAATAGGCTTTCAATTCTATACTACATCTTGGAGCCCTTCATTATCTAGTTACACATAATTTTTATTACTAAAACTCTACCTCTAATTACTATAAGACCATCACTTCCTAGAATTAGCACTGAATAATTTCTTTATTTAAAAAAAAAATCCCAAGTCAGTAATCCATCAATGTGATCATGAAAAATGGTGTTCATATAGTGCACTAAAAAAAAGCATGGATGTTAAAAGTATAATAAACATGTTGATATGGCATCAGTATATCAATTCCCTTTAAGACTTCTATCAATGCATCAATGCACCATTGATATAAAACAAATTGGAAGGTGCCATGTGGCACATGCCACATTATTAAGAATGTGACATATATAACATGCCACATTAACACCAACCATGAGGTAGGTTCCACATGCCTCATTAATGCTTACCACCCTAAGGAATATGCCACATGCCACATGTCATGTTAGAACCAACCATCCATAATGTGTCATATTGCATGTGGAAGATAAGTGCTTAATGGTTACAAGGATTGGTAGAATTACCATCTTTCTTAGGGAATTGATAGATTCACCTCTAGTTTTTGACATTCAAAAATTATTAATTTTGATTTTATGTTGACATCATCAATGATGATAACATCAAAATTTACAACCAAAACCTATTAGTGGAAGGGATTCCTCCCTACATTCATGCATGGAATCCTCAATAAACTCATCAATGTATACTAGTGTGCCTAACCTAGGGGGATATGAAACAAGCAACTACCAACATGAAAATAACCAAATGATAGACAATATTAATGAAAACCAAACAGGTTAATAAAGAAATTTTGTTGAGAGTTAATAGGGAACAAGAAATAGGTGGTGATTTGTCCTTTTAAATTCTCAAGATACCTTTTCCATCCCAAAAGATAGATAGGTTGGAACCACTTGTCATGGCATTTCCACCTCTCAAATGGTATATATTCCCTAACATTTCATATTACCTTTACTTTGTATATCATGCATCATCAAATTCCTATTAACATTAGGAAAATACATAAATATGGGCCTTGAGTAACTAGTCTCATTCACAAGTGGGCAATTCATGCCTTGAGCTCTCATTTATAGTATTTACTTGGTCATACCATATGAGGTTCCCTTTTAGAAAATCCTTGTGACTCATAACTATGTAATTTTTTATAATACATTTATGCTTTGGCCATGTGCAACATATGAGTACCAAAATAGAGTATCACATGTCTATGAGATATGATTATGGATCTATAACTTCTAAAAATAAAAAAAATAATACATATATATTCAAAACTTACTAAGAGCTATTTAGAGATTTATAAGTACAATCAGAAACATATATGCATATATACCCCACCACACACACATGTGTGCATGTACATGCACAATCACATGAACACACACACAAAGGATGACCAAATCATTAATGGAGTCAACCCCTAAGAGTTGACCTCATGCACAGTGAACAAGAGAGATCATTTCCTTATTCTCTAAGAATAGGCCAAATTGGGTGTGCATTAACTTTGTCAAATTTGACAGTTGGCACATTTTCTACAATGACCTAATAAAATTTAATTACCTAAGTTAGATGTAATTCTACTCCTATAAGTTGTGATGTGCCTATAATGTGTACTATTGAGATATCATTAGGGTGCAATAAAGATTTTTTTTATTGATCTAGATGTTGAGTTGGTGCTCATTAGAGCTAACACTTATATTGAAATATTGACATCATGATAAAGATCATTCATTAGCCATGTGCAAGGTTTTAAGAGTAAAACAAATGGTTGTCAGTAGCACAATAAGACATTGTGAGAAGTTTTGAAGTGCTTTGCAATTTGGTTATGGTGTGATAAATTTTGGAAAAATATTGGTTTGTATCAAAATAATATGAATACATAAATCATAATATTTCTATTTTTTCAATAAAAACCCCCAATTTCATGAAAAATATGTTAAACATTGATATTCCTAACCATGAATATAACATCAATGGTTACGGTTTTGTTGTCTCCAATTCTTTCTAGTCATGTCAAAGTATCGAGCATTGACCTACCTCATAGACTTCTTTGAATCATTATAAATCTAGATGAACAAAACCTTGGTGCGGTTAACATTTATCCTTTCATTGATGCACTTGAATTGGAAATGTTCTAATATATATGATTGATGAGAATATATAGGTTTATTGGCTTATTTGTGGTCATTTCAATATGGGGGAATTTAGTCAAATGAAGAGTGATTTCTTTCATATAGATGGTGTCCCAAAGAGAGAGAAATTTGGTCATCATTGTAGTATACTATTAAATTGTATAATCCTTACATGTGTAAAAGGAATTGAACCTCTCTATATCCTTTTGATTACTTGGTCCATTGTGAGGGTTGCATGAGAAAAATTGAGTTTTTAAGTGACTTTATAAAACCAGGTTAAAAGAAAACTTCTTCTTATTTAATACTTAGGTCACAACTACCCAGATCATATTTAATTCTATTCCATCAAACCATTAAAAATTTATTTTATACTTTTTGGGGAATTTGGAAAGCGTGTATTCTTGAACCTCATTAACTATTTTTCATTTAAGAAATATTGCTTGCTTTCCTTATTAAGAATTGGTTTTAGAGGATTTAGAAACATGTATACTCGAACATCATTATTTGTTTTTCACTTAAGAAACTTTGATTTCCTTACTGTCATTTATACTATTTATACTAATTGGCCTAATTAGAATTTTTTCTATAGAACTGATTTTAAATATATGTATAGGAAAAAATTATTGTGCTGAGAGGTGCATTCTACAATCCAGTATAAGGGTCATATGTAAGTATGTCACATGTCTAATAAAATAATAATAAAAATAAAAAAATTAATCTCAGCCCAAACGAAAATGAAAATAACCATATAAATAAAAAATCTATAATACAATTCAATTACATAATTACATTAACGTATTCATACTAGTTGCATCAGAGGTGTTAGGACTGGATTCCCTTATCATGGCCGGGGATCTGAACTATACCATTGGTTTGGATGAGGTTTGGGGGAGGTCAAGAAAAGTAGATGCCTTGGCTGACCTGATTAAAGATATAATCGTTGACTATAATTTCATGGATATATGTCCCTCTAAGATTGGTCCTACTTGGGACAATGGTAGGATGGGTGATGGATATGTGGCAAAAAGGCTGGATCGATTCCTTCTACATGAACAAATAGTTGAGAGGCTCGGGTCTGTCCAATCGGGCATTATGAATAATTTTATTTCTGACCATAGACCCATTATTCTCAAATGGAGGCAAGGAGATCTCAGACATGGGATGCCATTTAAGTTTAACCGTGTGTGGTTGGAGGACCCGAAATTTGATGCTCTGGTGTGGGATGTCTGGAATATGGACAAGGCATAGGATATCTCACCCATGGTGAATATCCTGGAAAAATTACAGGCCCTTAAGGTGGCGGTTAAAGCATGGGATAGGAGGAAGAGAGCCCAAATGAAAAAAGAACTAAAAGATATATTCGTGGCCTTGGATACTCTGAGCCCACAATTGTTAATGCATAATCCCCCGATAGCACTTAGGGATAAAATTCATTCTCTGGAGAAAAAAAGAAAACATATCCTTCAAATTCGGGAGACTACATGGCACCTAAAGAGTAGGGCCATATGGATTCAGGAAGGGGATAGAAACACAAAATTCTTTCACAGATTTTCCAATCACAGAAGAAAGATAAATTCCATTTGGGAGATTACTGACTCAGAAGGGAACCGGGTACAGACACAACAGGATATTTGTAGAGTGGTTGTTCAACATTTTGAACGGGCTTATTGTCGCAGGGAGATGGACTGTGTCGAGGATCAGATTTGGGGGGTGGATGTATATCCCACCATGTTTGATGATGAAGCGAACACAATATTATATAAGGCAGTCACGGGGGAGGAAATTTTGGGGTGCTTAAATATTTTAAAGGAGACAAGAGCCCGGGACCTGATGGATGGACTGTAGAACTATTCACACATTTCTTTGACATATTTCAGAGCGATCTTCTTACTATAGTGGAAGAATCGAGAATCAGGGGATATATTCATCCTCATATAAATTCAACCTACATTACTCTCATCCCAAAAAGGGAATCCTCTGAAACATTCTCGGATTATCAACCCATTTCACTTTGTAATCTTATATATAAGATTATATCTAAGACTATTGCGGGCAAGATTAAGCACACCCTATCAAAATATATATCTCCAGAGCAGTTCGGTTTTTTACAGAACAGACAGATCCATGATGTTGTGGCTATTACCCAGGAATGCATACATTCGATCCATACTAGAAAATTAAATGTTGTTGTTATGAAGGTCGACCTACAGAAGGCATATGATTGCCTTGATTGGGGATATCTGAGGATGGTATTACTTAAAATTGGAGTACAGGTCAGGAATGTTGAGTGGATCATGGCTTGCATCACAAATGTTAGATATGTTGTTGTTATAAATGGATACCCCACATGTTTTTTTGGGCCTGTACGAGGTCTCAGACAAGGTTCCTCCCTCTCGCCACTATTATTTATATTGGCAATGGATGTTCTTAGCTTACATATCAAAAAAGTTGTGGTGGAGCGTAATTTTTGTGCACTAGTCCTCAGACAAGATATCAGGATCTCACATAGTTTCTTTGTAGATGATGTGATGATTATGGGGATGATCAATAGGTTTGCTTGGATGGATTTATTTCACATCTTTGCCAGATTTGGGAATGCCATGGAACTTATCATGAATCTACAGAAGTCTATCATTTTATATGGAACTTGTGATTTGGAGGACATTTCATACATCCATAGACTATTAGACTATTTTGGGTGGGGACTGAAATATTGGTGGGGGGCATGAAATACCTGGGTTATCATATCAAACCCAATAGATACAGGATAAATGACTGGATGTGGCTAGTGGATAGATTCTATAAAAAGATCACTGGGTGGACACATCACTCTCACCTAATCAATGATCACACAGTTGGGAATGTACTGGGCCCATTTATACTATATTTCAGGTATAACTATTAAGTATCTAAGTCAGAATATTGCAAAAAATATCTGGTCTAGAGCGACTACCACTACCAAATACCATCTGGTTAAGTTGGACTACATTACCATTCCAAAAATACTGGGTGGTTGGGGGATCTTGAATCTGAGGCGTTTTGGATGGGCGTTGCTGCAAAAGACATTGTGGAGAGGATTATTTGGGGATGGAATATGGGGTAATATTATTAGACATAAATACCTTAAAGACAAAGATTTTACTATTTGGATACACAGGGAGTCCATTGGGACTACCTTGGAATCGGCCATATGGCTCAGTTTAAACAAAATCAAACAAAGGTTTTTGCAGATTCTGTGTTGGATATTTGGATATGGGCATAAGATATTGATCAGATAGGACCATATTATTGGCATGGGAAGGGACCTAAGTCTATCATATGGCCTTATCCAATGTATTAACAGTAGAGGTATCCTCGTTTGGAACCAGGACATTAGAGAATGGCATGGTTATATTCCTATCTGGAAAATATCATGGGAGATGGGCTTGGAGGACCAAATGGATTGGGAATGGGCGCAAGTTAGGACAAAGATGAAATTGGTTGGTGTCGGTTGGGATGCAGGCGGAGATCAGATTTCCTGGGTTGGAAAGATGAAGGAAGGTGTTGTAGTGGTGGCAGACGTCTATAATACTCTCTGCAACCAGGAGGTATACAATTCAGAGGTATGTTGGTTTTTTAAGTTTTGGAAAACTAGAATTCCTATTAAGATCATATTATTTCTTTGGCTTGTTTGGAAAAATAAGAATTTAACATGGGAAAACCTACAAAAGAGGAATTGGAAGGGGCTGAGGGTATGTGTACTATGCAGGAATGCAATAGAGGACAATATGCATATATTTTTTAGGCCCCCCATAATTATTCAAATATGGAGTTATATTGCTCGATACATTGGTTTTCCATACAACCAATATGATACCACCACTGATTGTTTCTGCTGGTGGAGCACACAAATATCTCCATGGAGGAAAATCCCATTATCATTTTTTTGGGAAATATGGAGATGGTGCAATGGAATTATTTTTGAGAACTATAAGGAAAATGATACACAGGTGATGGATCACATTATTGAATGGTATAACTTTAGAAAATAACACAACAATGGCCCTAAGAAAACATTAAGCAAGAAGACAAGCCCTGTAAATGACTACCCAACTAGCTTCTTTGATGGAGCAGCACAAAAGGGCATTTGTGGGTGTGGTCTCTGGATCATTATATCAGAGGAACAAGAATACTAGGTCCATTAGGGTGTTAGTAGGGGCACAAATATGAAGGCTGAAGCTATGGCCCTATGGGGTCTCCTTTGGTTTTCATCTTATCTAAACATTCCCTCAATCCACATATATGGAGACTCATGTAATATCATTGATCATGTATGGGGAAACACAAAAATATATCAACCAATGCTACATGGCTGGCTCAGACAAATTGAGAACCTTTGGGGCTCTCTTAGGGACTCAACGATTCAACATATTGGACGGGAATTTAACCAAAATGCAGACAACATGTCTAAAAAGGGGCTACATGATGCACTGGATGGGATGCATATAGAGATTAAGTTGGGTGACAACACAATAGATGTTGGGATACTTCCACTTCCAGGATAACAACAACTCTTGGATGGGATTTATCAACTAATATTTGGGTTCATTTTCTTTATCCAGAAGGCGGCTTTGAGATTGGTTTTTTGTTGCTTTTATATATGCATTGTATATATTATAAGTTGACAAATGGATGAATTCATTTTTGTTTAAAATGGGACAATATTTGGTACAATTTATTTTGTTTAATACTACCTCTCGGTACATAGGCACATATGTTAGATAGATCTAATGTATAGTTGACATAAATAGATGGACTGTCACTATGACAGTACATGGATTGAACTATGATGATATATGCACTGTATATTACCAGTTATATGTATTATTCTTTTGATATATAAAAACATACATTTTTCTCTTACTGAGAAAAAAAGAAGAAGAAGAAGAAGAAGAGAAAAGAAAAAAGAAAAAAAGAGAGAGAAAAAAGAAGAAGAGAGAAGTAATATTATTATTTAAGGTATCGATTTTTTTTTTTTTAAATCTCCTCTCCACACATATAAAATTCATAATACTATCCATCATAGTATGAACAAAAAACAATTACAACTTTAGATTTTAGGGGCTGGAAACAATTGTAGACTCCACTAACATGAATTTATATTCGAAGACACAATTGATAGATGAAATTTGGAAATAAAACTTGTTCATATTGATTTATTTTAATATTAGCTTTTTCAAACGTGGTGAAACGTTGTTAAATCTTGACTAAGTCCGATCATTATTTTATAATAATTTTTTGTTATTATTGTGTAGAATCTGAGAAGGTGAACTCACTTATCAGCATAACTATTTCTAGAGGAGTAGAAGGACCGCCTAATACTAGAGTTCTCCTTAAATCCTTAAAATCTAGAAGCACTTCTTAAGTTGAACATGAAGACGGGTGTGAAAATGGTTGATCATGTACTCATTATCTGTGTTTTGTTAATAATATTATTATAGCATTTCTTATTTATTGTAAGAGCAGTATGATAGTATTTCTTTTTTAACTTATGTTATTTAACAAAATAATGCATGTATTAATTTTAATGGTGTCTTTATTATATACATGGTATCTTGACATCTTATGCGTTTAATAGTTACTTTATTATATACGTTGAATTTGAATGGATTATAAATTTACCTTCAACAAAAAATTTACCACATTAAAATTTCAAATTAGGTAAAATTTTAAACATCTTTACTCTTGACTAAAATCAATATCATTTCTTAAATCAAAAGAAAATTGTTAATTCAAAACAAAGAATCCAAAATCGCTTTTAATATATCTTTTAATTATATATTTGTAAAATGAATCTTTAAAAGAAAAAATCATATCTTATGGATATATTAAAATCTCTAAAGACATAAATATTTCCAAGTCAAAGTTATAATATTTGAAAATACTAATTTGATGTAGTTTTACTATAAATTTTGTTATCATGCCATGTAACAAATATCATTAAAACTAATATTAATGTTGAAAGATTAATATTAATATTCATATTAAGATTTACAATATTAATATTATTAAATTTAATATAATATTAAATTTTTTATATTATAGTATATATTAATATTTCATGATATATATTAACTCTAGATATATATGGGAGGGAAAAACAAAGACATAGAGAGATAGAGATGGAGAGATAGAGGAAGTGAGAAGGGAGAGATAGAGATAAATTGAAGGAAAGGGGAGAGGAGGAATGAAGAGAAAAATAAGGAGAGGAGTGAGAGAGGGGGACACAAAGATGGAGGGGGGAGATAGGGGGAAAGAGATAAGGAGAGAGGAAGGGAGGTAATGACATGGTTGGAGAGACAGGGAGGCAGGAGAGAAAGGGAGAGTGAGGAAGGAAGAGAGAGAGGACTTGAGAGAGAGGAGGATAGAGGGAGGGAAAGAGATATTGAGTTGGAGGGGGATAGAGGAAGGGTTGTAGTGACATGGTTGGAGAGAGAGGGAGGTAGGAGAGAAAGGGAGAGTGAGGAAGGACGAGAGAGAGCAGGATAGAGGGAGGGAAAGATATATTGAGTTGGAGGGGGAGAGAGGGAGGGCAGAAGAAAGACATAAAGAGAGAAAAGTGGAGAGAGAGAGAGAGAGAGATAAACTTTTGTGGGAGAGATGAAGAGAGTGTGTGTGTGTATGTTTGGGGGTGAGATAGAGAGACAAAGAAGGAGAGAGGGAGAGAAGGGGGGGAGAAGGAGAGAGAAGGAGAGAGGGAGGGAGATAGTGACAGAGTTAGAGGGAAGAGAGAGAGAGATATGGTGTTGGAGAGTGGGAGAGAGGGAGGTAAGAAGAAATACATAGAGAGATAAAGGTGGAGAGAGAGAAGGGGAGTGAAAAGGGAGATGGAGAGAGAGGGAGAGAGGAGAGTAGGAGGAAAGAGGGATAGAAGGGGGGGAGAGAGAGGGGGAGACGAAGAGGGAGGGAGGGATAGATAGATATGGATAAAGAGTGTGTATGTTTTGGGGGTGATATAGAGACAAAGGAGAGATAGAGGGACATAGAGATATAGATAGAAAGTGAAGATATGGAAGAAGAGAAAGATAGAGAGAGGGAGGGAGAGATAGATAGATATGGAGACAGAGTGTGTGTGTGTGTGTTTGGGGGGTTGAGCTAGAGAGACAAAGAATAAGTGACATAGGGATATATATATATATATATATATATATATATATATCTAGAGAGAGAGAGAGAGAGAGAGAGAGAGAGAAGAAGAAGATTTCTTGCACTATGCACAATGATTTTTTTTGTATGTAAGGTAGTTCTCTTCTTTTCTATTCACAATAAAGATAAAAACCAGATACACAGTTATGGTGGCCTCAACCTACCCCAAGGGGAAACCAGGTCTGTTGGCCACCTTAGTTTACTGTCGACATTCCAAAACCAAAATTTGATAATTTTGTCATTACTAGCTATATGAACATAACATCTGAAATTACTTAATAAGCTTCTATGCAACATAAAACAATATTTGTAAAGAAACAAAAAACCTCCAGTGAATCGTCCTCCGCATCAGGCAGCTCTGGTTCTAGTGTCTCTGTTTGTGTCCATGGGAAAATTTGCATGATCTTCCTGGCTTGGGACCAAACTTGCTATCCTGGACAGGGTCTAAGATATCTCTTCTAGCTTATTGTTCTGGTTGATCATAATGGTTTGGAAATTTTTCATTTCCTTCTAAACATTTGGGATTCCATTAGCAATTTCAGCCATTTCTTTAGCAACTTATTCCAGGGCCTTTGCCAAAAGACTCTTCAAGACCCAATAAATGTGCAGGGATCTTCGATACAACGTCTGTCTCCCCCTTGTATTGCCTAGGTCACTAACTATAGTAGCCCATTCTTCTGTTTCTGAGCCCGACTGTTCTTCAAGGACTCTTTCCTCCAGATTTTGAATTATACGACGAATGTCTTCGTCCGTTTCCTCTTGGTAAGCACGGGCTACCTCTTGGCTAACAGTCTGGGTAGACCGCCTCTCTCTACATTGATTCTCGGTTTCCTCCATAGGCCTGTCACCCTGATCACTTTGTCTCGGGCGACCCCTACCTCCTCGACCACTCCTTCGACCCTATCGAGCCATCCTGGCTTCTACCTCCTCCTGTTCACATGCATCAATCGCAGGTGTTAGATTTACAATAATTTCATTCTCTTCATCGGGAACCACTTGACTCTTTGGTATTTCATTCCTCCTACTACACTCCCCTTCCATTTTTATGCTCCGTTCATGATAATCCTTTCCCGAGTTCAGGGGGTGAAGCTCTCCCTCTGTCATGTGGGCCAGGTACCATTTTAAGGGGTCCATCAGCAATTCTCCGGCGTCAATCTCTCTTTTGCTTCCAGCCATGGATGTCCCATTCTAGTTTTCCTCATTATTTCTCAGCCTCTGCTCCTTACTGCAGTTTCATCCTCCTCCCTGGGATCTCTCGAGATGGTCTTCATACTGCAAAACATGGGGCCTTCCCAGTTTTCCCAAACTCTTTCCACCTCCCATCTCCTCCCACCACTGACTGTTATTCAATCTACTGATAAAAAGGAGAACAAGTAAGGTGAGAAGAGCAGTTTGTATGTACCAAAGCTTACTGATTAACCTGGTAATACTTTCCTCTTGCTCCTCAAGCCGTTCCTCCTTCACTCCATCCGCATTATCATTTTCTTCGCCTCCCGTCACCTTCTTGTTATGCTCCTTCACCATCCTTCTCTCCCAGTCATAACCACCGCCATTTTCCTCAATCATCTGTACTCCTCCTTTCCCACCCCTGCCACTTGAAGTTTTGTCTGACAAAGTATTCATTGCGCTTGTTGGGATGGTGGCCTGATACCTACGGTCACTTCCTTCTGTCCTGTCCTTATAATAAATGCTATTGCAATTATCACCTCCACGTTTCCTCATCCTGATCGGGAGCCTGCTGTCGCTGCTGCCTTTAGGTCGTGTCTGCATGGTTATCCTGATTAAGAATCGAGCATAGCTGTTCAAAACCTGTATCTTTTGAATAGCTCGTCCATATATTATCCACTTTTCTTCCTTGTTCTTGGCATCCCCAATTCGCAAGGAAGTCTGCTGCTTTGTTTGCTTCTCTTTTTGCATGTTTGATAATCATATATTCAAATCTACTTATAATGGTCGCCAGTTCTTGTATTAGGCTGGCAGTCCTCCAGCTTTGAGTGACTTTGTCCCAGGGGGTACCATTATTGAGTTTTTTAAGTACATGTATAACCATTTGAGAGTCTCCCTCCACTTCCAAGTTGTTATACCCATTCCTGATAGCTATCATTAGAACTTGGCGCGCTGCCATCAGCTCCGCCTCATTGTTACTCATAATGCCCCCGCTGTCTGCATAAATCCATTTCGTTCTTCCTTGCACATCCTTGAAAAGACCTCTGAATCCAGCTGGGCCTGGGTTTCCCTTGGAGGCCCCGTCAAAATTTAACTTGATAAATCCTTCCGGGGGTCTAATATAGTGCATTGTTTCATTTAGTACCGGCCTGGGCTCTTTCCATATCTGGGGAGCCACCATCTTTTGATCCAGGTTGAGTTTCTTAAGGATCTGCTCTTCTTCCTGCGCTACTTCCTAGTCTTCTCCATTCCAATTATCTGCTAATATAGTTTCTCGTTTATGGTTCACTGTCTTTTCCCATAGTTGGTTCTTTGTCATCTCTTTGTTTTGGAAGATTCTTCTATTTCTCTCCTTCCATATCATCCACATGTTCATCCCAACCGCTAAACTCCAAGCTCTTTTCACCACTTGGCTCGTGAATTGAACTTTTCCCCAATTTTTGATGGCGTTGTTAATGCTCTGTTGATCTCTGTGGGTTTTTCCGAAGAGTCTCCTAACCTCTTCCTATTGATAGTGGGCTTCAGCGCGCGAGTTTAGGAGGTGCTCTTGTGTCTCCTTTTCTTTCTTGCATAGAGGACACCTTGAGGGGCCATGAATACCTTTTTTTTGGAGTTGGTCCCAAGTTAAAATGTGGCCTTTGACTACCAGCCATAAGAAGTGGGCCACTTTTGGCCACCAATTGCTGCTCCATAGTATCTTCTAGATGTTTGACATATCCTTTGGAGCATCAGAGTTGAGAAGATGGAATGCTTCCTTAATTGAAAAACTCCCTTTAGTTGTGTTTCCCCATCTTAAGATGTCTGGTCCAGATCTTATGGGGATCCTCCTTGTCTGCATTTCTTTTTGATATCTCTCTTTTTGTTCTCCTATGAGCTGATCCATCCATTCCTCTGGGCTTTTCCAAGCTCTCCACACTTCATCTTGGCTTTCCCTCTTCCAGAAGTCCTTTACTACAATCATACCCTGCTCTGCTGCTTTTTGGCTTACTTCCATAAGGTCTTGTATTCCATTCATTCTTTCCCTTTGTTTCCAGGCCTCTTCCCAAAATTTCGCTGAGCTGCCTTCCCTTATCTCCCAGAACGCATGCTTCGCAATTAACTCTTTATTGAAACTAGCAAGGTTCCATATTGTTGATCCTTTCGGGATATCCCTGAACCTCAGAATTTCCTCTAGTTTCGTGGGCATGCTATATTTTTTTGTCCATATTTTTTTCCACAGATCATTTCCCCCATTTAACCACCACCACCAAATCTTAGCCCCCAAGGCCTGGTTCAGAATATGAGGATCCTTAAGTCCTAGTCCTCCTTCCATCTTGCTTTTTACTATGTCCTTCCAGGATACGAGGGACCATTTCTTTTTCTCTTTCTGACCACTCCATATAAATTTTTTGAATATCTCTGTCATCTTATTACACGCTCCTTTAGGAGCTGCCATAGCTGAGAGTTGGTATATTGGAATGGACTGGAGAACCGCTTTCACTAGGACAATTTTGCCTGCAAAATTTAAGGAGCGAAAGGACCAGTTTGCAAGTTTCTTGACTATTTTCTCTAGAACTTGCTGCCAGTTGGACATCCTTAGTGGAGTTAGGGCCAGCGGGGTTCCTAGATACCTGGTTGGGAGCTCCCCTGATTGGAATCCCAGGGTTCTAGACAAGAAGTTCTTGATGTTCCCTGCTGTATTAAAAAAATAAGTACATGATTTTTCATTGTTGATTTGAGTGCCCAAGGCTGACATGAACAAATCTAAAATTGCCTTGATTCTTCTAGCTTCTCTCAGAGTTTCCTTTCCAAACAGCATGACGTCGTCCACAAATTGCTGGTGGGTTATTGGGAGATTATTTCCCCACACTTGGATTCCTTTAATCTTCTTCTCTCTTACTTCTTTTTTGATGTACCTTCCTAACCCTTCCACGGCTATAATGAACAGGAAAGGGGACATAGGGTCTCCCTGTTGGCGACCTCTGGTTGATTTGAAAGGTTGGGCGGGCATTCCGTTCACCAGAATAGAAAAATTTGTTGAAGATATCGCAGATGTTATCCACTCAATCCATCTATTGCAAAACCCATAATCTCTTAAGATTTCTTTCAGATAATTCCAGTTTAAACGATCATAGGCTTTTGAAAGATCTAATTTAATCATCATACCTACTTCCTTTTTCACTTTTAAAGACTGTACAACTTCTTGGGAGACCACCAAACCATCTAAGATTTGTCGCCCTTCAACAAAACCTATTTGTTCTGGGGAGATAATGCTGGCTAGGAGGGGCTTGAGTCTTTTAGCCATTAGAGTCGCTATGATTTTGTATATCACGTTACCAAGAGAAATAGGTCTAAAGCCTTGAGGCGTTTCAGACTTTGCTTCCTTTGGGATAAGAGACAAAAAAATTGCATTAAGATTTGTACTTACCTTTTGGTTTCTTCGTGATTCTTCCACCACATCCAGGATATCTTGTCCGAGGAAGTCCCACCCTGCCTGGTAGAATTCCGCTGTAAACCCATCAGGACCCGAGGCTTTATTTTTTTTCATGCCTTTTACGATTTCCTCTACTTCTTCTAGGGTCGCTGCCCGCATCAAGGCTAGATTTTGCTCTCTGGTGATCCTGCTCAGGATTTCTTTACATATTTCCTCTATCTCTGCTCTTCTTTCTACATTTGGTTCTGTGAGAATCTCCTTGAAGTGTTCTGACAAGACTCACTCTATGTCCTCATGCTGAGTGACCCTTGTTCCTGATTCATTTTTAATGGAAAAGATTCTATTTCTGTGTCTTCTCTGGACCATTGCTTGATGGAAAAACTTTGTGTTTCGTTCCCCTTCTCTTAGCCAATTCACCCTGGATTTTTGCCTCCACAAGATTTCTTCTTGTTTCCGCCTCTCTTCAAGTTGCCCTATCAGAATCCCTTCCTCCTTAGCCAGGTCTTCACTCCTGCCTGTGTTTATTATTTCTTGTTGTATTTGTTTCATCTTTTATTCTAACATCTTCTGGTCCTTGAGTATATTCCCAAATTCCTCCTCATTCCATTTCGTTATGTGCCTTTTAAGCTCTTTTAATTTCATCTAGAATGTCTTCATTGTATTTCTTCCTCTCTGACTACTTTGTTTCCGCCATTTCTATAATTTTTTAATCAAGTTCTTGTCTCTAATCCAAAATGATTCAAATCTGAAAGGTTTTCTCTTAGGGCTAGCTTTAATATCCATTTCAACTTTAACCGGCCAATGATCGGATCCCATGCCAGGGAGGATTACAACTTCTATGTAAATATCCCAGTTCATGATCTGTTCTAATAGGAGAAATCGATCTAGTCTGTATGCAATCTGATTTCTGCCTCCCCTCCTGTTATTCCATGTGTGTACTCCATTTGTAGTCTGAATATCTACCAGTTTTTGTTCTGCTATCCACTCACCAAATGCTTCCATGTCTGGTTCCCTTCTTCTGAGTCCGCCCTTTTTTTCGTTCAGATCTTTTATCATATTATAGTCTCCTCCAACTATCCAAGGGGAATCGCTATAGATGGAGCGTATTATTTCCAGGTTCTGAAAAAAGACCCTGCGTTCATTCTGTGTATGAGGCCCGTATACATTTGTTAAAAGGATCCATTCTTTAGAACCCAAAATCCTAAATCTTCCTGAGAGGATACGAGGAATGTTGATCTAGTCTTCAAATTGGACCTCCTCTGGATTCCACAAGATTGCAACTCCCCCTGCACTGCCTACTGCATCTTGTCCCACAATCTCATAGTATGGCTTAAAATTTTTCATCACTTCTTTTAGTTTTCTCTCCTTTAATTTAGTTTCTTGGATTAACATAATATTTGGTATATCTCTTTTAAGACTCTCCTTCAAATATCTTTGTTTACCCTTGCTGTTCAGCCCCCTGATATTCCAAGTTTTAATTATCATTTTAAAAGTTTTGAGGGTTGTTGAAATACCTCCGATAATGGCACAACTTTTCTGAAATTCACTAGCGTTTCTCCCACCATTTGGATGGTCTCGCTCAAAGGTCTCTTGCCTCTTTTCCGTCCTCCTTTTCCTGTGGTTCCCGCTTCTGGATTCTGATCTTCTTGTGTTCCAAGTTGCTCTGGTTGCTTTGCCATCCCTCGTCCTCATTTTTCCTTGTATCTTTGGAACATGTCCTTGTAGAGTTGTTTTTGCTCCTCTGGTATGAACCGTTCATCCAGATGCTTCCATTCCTATAGCAGTTTCCTCATTATCTGTTCTTCCTCACCTCCTTGTTCCTATTGTGGGTCGATTTCCATTTGAATCTGTTCCTGGGATCACTCTTCTTCCCTATCCCCCTTTTCTCCCTCTTTTACCACCTCTTTATTCTTCGTTTCTTCGTTGTTATTCCTATAATATTTCTGGGATTCTATTAATATCTCTTCCTCTTCTTCTCTTTCTACCTCCATTTCCAAATCTCGCAAGAACTCAAACTGATTCATATTTCGTTGGCTTTCTTCTGGGTTTGGAGGATCTATTTTGTTCTTTCCTTTGTAAGATGTCTTTCTTCTTTGAATTTCCATGAACCCTTATTTGCTCTCTTCATTCCTCTGTCTCTCTTGCTCTGCCCTTTTCTTTTCCTCTCCTTGATCTGGTGGGTTATTTCCTTCAATTAGCGGGCAATGTTTGAATAGATGGCCATATTCATGGCATCGCCTGCATCGAAATGGGATGTGTTCGTAATCAAGTGGCTGTTGCCATATTTCATCATGGTACTCTACTTCGATGTGATCTGGCAGAGGTTCAGTAATATTCATGTAGATGCAGATCCTTGCATATGATGTATATTTTCCTCTCCTGGTAGTCTCTGCAATCTTTACAAAGGTCCCAATCGAGTTCCCGATTCCTTCTAGGATTTCCGGGTCCCAGAACTCAATCAGGAGTCCAAACAATTAGACCCAAACTGGTGCTGCCAACATCATTTCTTTCTTCGAGTTGTAGCACTCCTCACATTGCCGCATGAATAGACCTGCATTATTGAAGAAGTATGGCCCTTCCTCAAATACCCTTTCCTTGTCTTCCAGGTTTGTAAAAATTACTGTAAAAAACCCTTTAGCTCCTAGTTTAAGATCTATGTGTCCTTTAGGTTTCCACTTTAGGTGTATCCATTTCATCAGTTCTTTTTCAGACGACCATGTGCCTATGAACTTACATATGAGAGCATGATATTTCATATGGCTTCTATACTCCTCCAATTTATTATTTGGCACAACGAACCTGGGTTTTTTAGAAGCCCTTGGGAGGCATTTGCTCGCTGTTCTTGCTTTCCATGCAGCTCCCATCACCGGTGTTGATTTACCTCGGTTTCCTATTCCTCCATTTGCTCCTGCCCTGCTTGTTTCTCCTGCCGTTACCTCCTTATAGGAGGGGATCTCTCCCCCCCCGGATACTTCCGTCATGTCCTTGCAGTCAGACTTAGATCTATGACTGCTCCCCTGATATTATTTTTCCTCTGTTCTTTTATGTGGTTTCTCAGAAGGCCACGATTATCATGTACTGGATCTGTCCCCATTCTGCCAGGGCTCCTATTCCATCCCTTGAACCCTAGTTCGCCGCCGCGCCTCTCCATCTTCCAGAGATGATCTCCATTTCCCTTCCTATTGATTCCGTCTTCATTTTACTATACACAATGATTTTAGTGTAGATGTTTATTTATAATTATATTTGATTGTTTGCACTAGGTGAATTAATTTTAGTGTAGATGTTGATTCATAATCCTATTTGATTGCTGGCATTAGATGCATTGATTTCAATGTAGATGTTATTTTCTAATCTTATTCGATTGTTTGCATTAGATGCATTGATTTCAGTGTGGATGTTCATTTCTGATTTGATGTTACTGAATGTACAATGGTACATTAATTCTAAAGTGATTAGATTAACATTATGCGTTGATTTCAGTGTAAGCACAATTTTTTTTTGACAAAGTGCATTGAATTTTGTGTTATAGTAATTCAACCTATTAATATTGGAAAGGAGTGAGACAAGGTATGATGTTTACTACAATAACTCCAGTTAAAAATTTGAATGGTTTACAACTTCAACTGCCCTTTTCATATGATCGATATGAAAAGATGGAAAAATTAACAAGGGTGACAATAAAAATAGTATAACAAAATAGTTTGAGATTGATCGCAATAAAGATTATTTGTAATTGACTACGTTCTTATTATTAACATTTTCTATTATTCAACATTATTACATTGTCACTTTGCATTCTAAAATTTATATTTCATCATTAAAGTTATTAACAATATCTATCATCTCAACAAACTGAGGTAATTGAGCAATTTTAAAATTAAAATGACCATATTAATCTTAGAAAAATTTAGCATATTGAAAATGGTCAGAATCATTAGATGTTCAACAAATTTTGTGTGGCCATGCACGACTAAAGCCAACCTACACCGGATCTATCATGCTCTGAGAGAGATCAAATCTCTTGAGGTGCAAACCTTTCTTCAAATTCTACACTCATATAAATTTTGAGGACGTAAATATTAAAAATCTTTTTCAAGATATATTTAGTAATACCTAGAGGGACACTATTAAGAATTAATTAGCTGTCAAAAATTGTGATACCTAGAATTAAAATGAAATAGATGTGCAAAATCAATCCTCTTGTAAAGTGAAAATTAATTCTTGACAAGATCATCTCCCTTCTTCATCGCTAACTAATTACTAATAGATAATTACATATATTCAAAATTACTAATAGAAAATTGCATACAACTATGTATTCAAAATATTTATTAGAGGAAAAGATATATTTATAAACATTCGAAACAAATCATCTCACAAAAGAAATCATCAAAATGCTATTCAAGATCCATTTTTAAGATATATAGAAACTGGAGGTGTGATAATTGTTCAGAGAAACAAATAATGTAAATATTTTAAATCTTCTCTTCAATATATAATTAGTAATACCTGGAGGGACACTATTAAGAATTAATTAGTTGTCAAAATTTGTGATACCTAAAATGAAATTAAATACATGTGCAATATCAATCCTCCTACAAACTATTAACAATATTGTCTCTCTTCTTCATCACCAACTAATTACTAACAAACAATTACATACACATATAGAAATATAACACAACTGTAATATTCACAAACATTATGACCAGCCAAATCCAAATACATAAATACGCAAACTACTCAAAGCATCCAAACACAAACATACAAACCATTCAAGGCAAGCAACACAAAGTAAATTAAATAGGAGAATGATATAGACATGTCAAGCAAAGAAAACATAATGTAAATTTCAAAATATGAATTTTATCTCAAACATATGCATAATAATGATAATCTAAAAATGCGACATTGTTGCATTAAATTAGAACCAGCCTAGATCCATCTAACTTTGGATCTATCATACGTCGAGAGAGATTAAGTGCCTCAAAATACAAACCTTTTTTCAAATTCTATACTCTAAAAAAAATGTTTGCACTTTAAAAAATTTAATCCTCTAACACATGATAAATCTAAAATTAAATAGATCTAAACTAATATATATCTAAAAATACTCATTTTCTTTTTAAAATAAATAAATAAATAAATAATAAAAAAATATTTATGAAAAAACTTAAAATGCACTTTAGAAGAGTTAAGTAATATCCGATGAACTTCAAAACCATGTAACAAATTTAAGACATGCCTTAAAACCATGTAACAAATTTAAGACCTGCCTTAAATTTTATAAAGGCTGACAGAGTAAAGGCCTCAATTTTAAACATCATACGGCTAGATCAAAATGGGGATACTAACCCAAAAGTTTCTTCGTGCCTGAAGACTACATACATTTTTTTTTATAATATTTCTACTATTAAAGTCAGTGTCATTAGATTGTCGCAATAGCTTGAGATGAAGTGCTTGTCCATTAATTATTATTAAAAAAAAATTCAAATCATGAGACATGATAAAAGAAACTAGGGTGTTGACACAACCCTACGAGGATATTTTATATTACAGGTTGTATGCGTGTAATATGAGGGTTGTTGGATAGGTTTTTGGTGTATGGGAATGGTTAGAAAGTTTGATCATAATGTTTATATTATTTTAATGAATTACTAATTTACTATAACGTAAATAAATATATGTAATTTTGATTTTAAATTTGGTTTAATTTACTCTAATAAATTACATATATATATATATATACATACACTAAGTCATATGAGGACATGAGACACCGAGGACAGGTAAATACGAGTAATTTACTAGTTAGTTTATTAATTTATTACATTAATGATGTTCACAGTTCAATGTTCATTGTTCATGGTATAATTTTTGTTATTAACTTCAAACAAGTTTGATCATGTTTAAACTTCATATAAGGTAGTTTATGAACTATAAATTTATATGTGTTCAAACTTCATTGTTGACCAGAGCGTTAATCAAGCTTTCCCTCCCTTTAGCCCTCGAAAGTGTAGTGAGCAGTGGGCACATGACGAGGAGCTGGGATTTTCATTTCAACACACAATCTATACGTAGTCACTCGTGTATAATTAAGTTAAGTTCCATAGGATATAACACAACTTACAAGAAATTTAAGTGCTCCAAACTCTCAACAAAGCATGTGAATGCTTGTCTCCTACATCTCCCGGTCCAGGTCGATGTGAAGTTGTGAGCATTGCGCTCGAATCTCATGGAATTCCTCAAACTGCACAAAAAATTGGATTCAAGAGACGAGCAAACTCAACTTCGGTGGTGAACAATGACAAAGATAAACCCAAAAATAAACCATGTTGCAGGTTTTAAATGTCACTTTTCATGGGACACGTGTCTTAAGAACCAAAAAAGTTAGAGCAAATTTTTGACATGTCCAAAACACGTGTCTCGATTGGAGGACACGAAAGAAAACGTTTTCGATACGCTTTAGGGCGGTTTTCGTGTCCGACACGTGAAATACAAGACACAAGGCCCTGAGGGACGTGTCTTGTGACTTAGTGTATATATATATATATATATATATATATATATATATATATATATATATATATATATCTTTATTTATTTATTTTTACAATTAAATAACTCATTTAAAATATATTCAATTTGCTATAGATTTTTTTACAATAAACATTAACAATAAATACAAATTTAATGATTGTAATTAGAGTACATACAATTACAAGTGTAATATGGAGTGTTGTTGCTTAGTACATGCCTCTTATGCAAAAATTAGAGAACCCTTGTGGGGTGAATGTGATCATATGACTTAGTTATATTAAGTGAATGATTGGTGGAGGGGAATCAAATTGCTAGCAATCTATTGGAACGTGATAACATAGTTTTATGAAAACAAATATGCAATAATTAAATTATTGAACTTTAAAAAAAATATTATGATTAATAAAATACATGATTGGTGGAGGGGAATCAAATTGTTAAAAATCTATTGGAACATGATAACATAGTTTTATGAAAAAAGACGACAATAATTAAATAATTAAAATATCAAAAATATTATGATTATTAAAATATATTAATAGAAAGAGTGAGTGTTATTAGAAAGAATACAACAAATGATAGAAATTAAACTAGGTATGATTATACGATAAGAATATTTATTGTTAAAAATAAGTATGATAATGAATGAAAATAAAATTTTAATGGAGTTGTCTTTAGTGTGACTTTTTGGACTTTCAGTACGTTATTTATACTGGCTTTTTGACTATATATATGGATTTTAGAGAAATTAGACTAAAAAACCCACTAGAAAAGTTTCCAAAAAGTCGCACTAAAGACAACTCAAATATTAATTATGGAAAAATCCATATATTTAATATTTTTTGGATAATTAATTTATGAGGACACTTGGTGATTAGATTGTTATTAGAAAAAAAACATTGTTATTAGAAAGAATACAACAATTAATAGAAAGCAAGCAATGAATGATGATAGGCTAATAAATATTTATTGTTAAAAATAAGTATGATAATGAATGAAAAGAAAATATTAATTATGGAAAAATCCATTTTTTTGGAAAATTAATTTATGAGAACATTTTTGGATTAAATTTTTATTACAAAAAAAAACATGGTTATTAGAAATAATACAACAATTAATAGAAAATCAGCCAGAAATAATTATAAGTTAATAAAAATACATATAATTAATTTTTTTTTGGATAATTAATATAAGCTAATAAAAATACATATAATTAATTTTTTTTGGATAATTATTTTATGACGATAGTTGGCTATTAGAGTTATTTTTAACAATTTTTAATTATAACCAATTGATTTTAAACCACATAAAATTAGTTATCACCAATCAAAAATTAAAAATTAAAAATTTAAAACATAAAAACTTAAAAATTAATTTTCAATTTCTAAAAAGTTAAATTTAATGTTTAAATTTACCAAAACTTTTATAAAATTTACAAATAATTTTTAAAAATTTACAAATTAATTAAGCTTCAAATCATTTTAACCCATAACGAAACCCTAAATTAGATGTATAGTCATATTCACATCAATCTTAAATTCAAAATGGAAAATACTATAAAAAATGTAGAAATAGTTGGCCTCTGGAGTTTTAGTGTTTGGAATTGATTTGCAAAAAGTTAAACCCATGTTCTTAATGATTCCTTCACACCCTTTTCGTTGGAAAGCTCTTTGAAAATCCAATGTATGTGGCCACCCTTATTTCTCATTAGTAGCAGAAGCAATAATTCTGGCTCAGTTTTACATAATTGTGATTGAAATATTATGTTATTTGTTATAGCAATTAATGTAAGTATTTTCTAGATCTAAAATTTTGTATGATTATTTATGTATTAATTTTGTTATGAATTAATTTGAATAAGTATCAATTGTATTAAAATAAATTTTTAAATTCTTATTTTTTCAAATTTATAAAAATCAATAACATGTAACATTGGAAAAAAAAATATAATCATTTTTTAATTTCTGTAATGAGTAAAAGATAATTAAAAATGGAAAATTAGGAAAAAAATAAATGTTTTCATTTTTAACATTTTGCTACTAAATTTGCACCAAAATCCCTATAACAACAATTCAGACTAACATTGAAAACACACTTTAAAAGTTTTCTATGTTAAATGGGGATGTGGGGATGAGGATGTTTTCTATGATAAAGTGGATTGGAATGTTGGTTGCATCGTAATCATTATGGCGTATATATTCCAAACCTCTCTGTTTTTCCTTTCCTTCCCAATAAAGGGTCTGCTTCTTTTTTCTCACCGAAAATTGAAAGGCTTGGGATACCATCAAATAAAGGGTCTGCTTCTTTTTTCTCACCGAAAATTGAAAGGCTTGGGATACCATCAAACGCTTTTTGACGTTTCATATGGCTGGTTAATGATCATTTTTACCGTCACCACTTATCAAAGATCCTTTGGTCAAAAGTTTTCATCGCATTATTTTATAAAGTAAATATTTTTTTTCCTAAAAATAGATACCTGATCTCATAAACTCAACTCAAACTCAAGCAAGTCTTGTTAAAAAAGATTCTTGCTGGTTAAAAAAATTCATAATAGAAAAGAATATATATATATATATATCTATTTTAATTATTTATTATTAAAACTAGACATTACTTTCCAAATAAATAATAGGTTGGAAAACTGAATTTGAAGATGAAAGTACTTTCTAAAATATAAGTTAAGTCGTCACTATAAATAGTTAAATATGAGAATGACAATAAATTTTAAGTTTAATATGGTTTATGTATATCATTACAGGATTTTATTAATTTAAGCTAATTTAGAAAGTGGTTTAGGTATTGATAAATGTTTAAATATGAAAATGACAATAAATTTTAAGTTGAATATGGTTTATGTATATCATTACATGATTTTATTAATTTAAGGTAATCTAGAAAGTGGTTTAGGTGTTGATAAATGTTTGTTATAAAATTTTTTGATTGAACATGCATGTGCTTTATGTAATTGAATCAATTCGTTTAAGACTTTATTTTATTTTTATTCAAAAACTAAATATACGTAAAGTTGAGTAGATATTAACATTTTCCCAGATTACTATTATTTTTAGAGAAAATTTTGTGGGGAGATAAAACAATGGATTGTGAACTTTGACAAAACCTAACATATATTTTAAATGATAATCCCTTTCTAGCTTTGGAAATCTAGAAATCAAGATGTCTTTTAAGTGTGATAAGTTTCATATATTATTGTTAATATATTCTAAATGATAATTGCTTTCTAGCTTTGGAAATCTAGAAATCAAGATGTCTATCTGTATGATGAGGTTCATATATTATTTTTCATTTACATATCGAAGTGCAAGTAGATAAGAAAATAAATGCTTATTATATATTGACCTATGAGAATTGACAAGGAGTTCGCTAGGGCCCATGAATTATTAATTAGGTTTCGTTAGAGAAATATAAATCTTATTCATCTATGTTTTTTTTATTGTTTAAGTAATTGATAGGCTAATATAGAGTACACCATGGAGCTACAAAACACGTTCATTAAAAGAGGGAGTGTTGACAAAGTTACCCACATGATCAACATGATTATTCCTCCTACTTTTTAATCACCAATAATTTGTCATATTAACCTTTGGTTATGTTTGAGTGGTTGCATGTGTAAGAGAAACATGATGAAAACACATCAAAATCCATTTGTCGATGTGTTTCGAACCAACAAGTGTGGTTCATTGTCAGGACACTTGCTAGTTCGAAACGTGCCGACAAATGAATTTTCATGTGATTATCACCAAAAACATGTCTCAAAAATTTGATGCGGATCACAAAAGCTTCAATTCAATTATGATGAAAACAATTAAGAATTGCTAGTTTTATGTATCCATTAAATAAATATGGACATCCCACACCACGTGATGATGATCTAAAGCTTGAATTACTCTCCATGTACTTAAGGAGTCATTTTCTTTACCATCCCTTATGGGGTTATGATGACATGTCCTTATGGGGTTATGATGACATGTATTTATTTTTCATATGGCTAAAGGTAAAGTAGTGGATTTAGTAAATTATCACTTTCTTTATTTTTTTAATGTTAAATACAACACATTCTTATATATGAAATGTTTTTATTTTTATTTTAAAATAATACAATTCTCTCTCACTCACTCACTTTGTGTGTATGCATAATCTTATATTCTTTATATGTCCCCATTGATTAAGAATCGTGATTTGTGAATTTCTTCATTATTATGTTTTTTTTTAAATTATCAAGTAACAAACACAAAACAAAGTGAAAATGCATGTAGTAAGCCTATGTTAACCAAAATTATGAGATATGGTTATAAAATTGTAAGATGTGGGTAGCTTTAAAGTGTTACATGCAACAAAACCTTTGTTCATTTGAAAGTTGAATTTCAGATGTTAGTTCATTGGTTCACGCGATAGTGCCATTATTTCTTCACCCTAAGAGTATCATTACTTATAAGTCAATATATTTTATCTTTTATTTTTTATTTTTCAAACTAGGTCATGTCAAACCTCAATGTTGGATGAAAGTATAATTTTCCAACTAATGGGATGTTATCGCCAAGGATTGTGCAAAGCTCAGTCGAGCTTGGACACCCCTTGGGATAGTTTAATTCCTTTAAAGGTGGCTTCCATCCTCAACCCCTCCCCATGAGATTTGAACCTCTAACCTGGTGAGGACTAAACCACACACAAACTAATTAATTTACACCTCATGGGATAAGTCAATACATACTTTATGAACTCTTCTTAATACTTATGGTCATTAAGTTGATGTCTAATATTCTTCTTTCTTCAATATAACACTAAAATCACTTTAATTTATTTTATATTTATGATTTATTTTAATATTGATAATAAAAATGTATGATTTCAATAACATTTTTCCTTTGTCCCTTCAATACTCACTTCCCATATTAGAATTATGTATTTTTTCCAACAACTATATATTTTTTCCAAGCCTTCTATTTGTGGTGGTTCTTTTTACACATAATTGTAAAACAATCATCAAACAATACTCTCTTTATATATGAAACTTGTGTGGAAACCACCTAATTCCTTTCAATTTATTTTTTATTTCTCATGTGATTGCTTCAACAAGGGCATCTTCCACATGCAAGGCACTTAAATCACCTATTTGACTTGTAACACATGAAATGCATTTTAAGATAAAACAACTCTAAGGAGTTTATTCATGCTCACATAGGGCACCAAAGTCAATTTCATGCACCATACAAATAAATTAATTAATCAAAATTCTATTTTTACCAGAATCCACCAATCAAGGAATAAGAGAACTTCTAGTCTTACAAACATCCACTATAACCCTCGTTTTGGGATTGCTTAAAATCTAAGGTCAACTTCCATTATTCATTACTTTATTTTCAAAGTAGTCAAGGGGTGTGATGACACCTGGCAATTTTGGATGTGACCTACTAAGTCACTCTAGTTAAATAATTTGGCTCAGAAGTTATCGGCTAGTATAGCTAAATCCAAGGTTAATATTCATAGAAAGAAATATGTGTTGATTTTATTTATAATATAACATGGTTATTTATTTTGTTAACTATGGTTGAATAGAAATGCTAGAGTAAGAATACCCCAGGCAGTTGGACAATAAGGTTAATATTTGTAGAAAGAAACACGTGTTGATTTTATTTATAATATAACATGGTTATTTATTTTGTTAACTATGGTTGAATAGAAATGCTAGAGTAAGCGTACCCCAGGCAGTTGGACAATTATGAGTAGTTATCTACTCAGATCCCTTCCGGAAAAAAAAACATCCAAGGAAAACGCCAAGAGGGTATGATGAACCTGAAGATGGGAGGAGGCAATAAAAGTACAGAGGTGCAAATGAATCAATAGTTAGTTGGCCAGTAGAGTCTATTTTGGAGTCGTGGCTCAAGCTATGGATCTATTTACTAAGTTTGGTAGTGACCATTTATCTTAGTAGAATCTGTAAAAGATTGTTTCCGACACTACATGGGGATAGTGGGCTCGGGGGAGAGGTGTAGTGAGACGACTGATCTCGCTGTTTGGAGGAGCATTGTTCATTTTGGTGATTACATGCTCACAAAAGAATAGATAAGTAATTTTAACAAACTGATGGAATTGAAAATGTGAACTGAATAAGAAAGATAGTGGTTGGATTGTTTGTCCCCCTTTTTATTTAAATGTTGTGTGTATATCTACTATTAATGGTGATATCTATTGTGAATTTTTATACGCAATATGAAATGTTATATACATTGTGAACTGTTAGATGCATTCTGATTCCTTTATTACTATGAATAGATAAATAGTGACAAGCAAACTTATACCCTGATTTAATTCTTGATTGAATAAAAAAATGCAATCAATACAACAAATGTATCGTTCAGTACAAACAAAAGAACGATATTCCATACTATTAAGCACATATAAAGAAAGAAATTCTACTTCTGAATGCAAGGAAAGAAACCATACTATTATTATAGTAAAGATAGCCATACTTCTAAATATCAGGATAGAGAATTACAATGTCCATAAATGCGAGAGAAATTAATTGCTATCCATTCTGGAGCATAAAACCCAATCATGTAAATAGAACCCAATTTTTAAACATCCATAAAGGAGACTGATTCAACTATACAAGAGTATTTCTCAGCGTAACAGACAAATGAAATTAATTAAAAGATATAACTGATGCTTCTATCGAATTAGAATGAGATTTTGTGTTTATCCCAAGATTAGTTTGAGTAATCAAACTGAAATAATAAGACAATGTAGAAGAAGTTCTTACAAATGAACATTTTTGGAAAACAGAAGCCAAACTGCAAGTAAATAAGGTGATTATAGTAAATAACCCTCAAGATACTAAGCAATCACAAATAGTCCATCATGATGATAAAACTAGTCTAAATTTCAAATATCCCTTGAACTAGTTAACTTTTTATGGAACCTAGAAACTACAATAAGTTTCAGGCTGAGAGTGTTATACGCGAAGGCTTAAATAAATAAAAAATAACAATTAAACTTAGGCCAGAGCGAAAGCCTATTTTCTTCTTACTCGAGTATGCATTCATTCAAAGACAAAAGTTCGTGGCCTTAACCATATTCGTAAAATGAATTCCAAACTAAGAAAGAAAACTGAAACCAAAACATGGAATCCCTTATCGGTATAGCGCAACATTGACAAAGACTGTTGAAGCTCCATAAAACCCTCGGCCGATCCAGCAAGAGGAATCTACACTGAAAATATTTGAGAGGAAGTGATTAGTACAGGAGATAATTGAAATAAATAACTAAGAAACTAGTTAACTTTCCAGCAAGTGCCCCTGTAGTAAATGGGGCTTAGGGTTCGTATCTGCATGGATGGACTCCCTTGAACGAGGGAAAGCCATGAGAAGTGCCAGAGGAGGAGTTATAGAGTTACTCCCAACCTTGAACGTGACTAAAAACATCCCTGAATGCAAGGAATTACTGATAAACTGAGAAATTGTGAAAAGGGTCAGTTAGTGCCTTTATCAAAGGCAGAAATCGTAGCTTGAAGACAAACATTCTAGCTACCTGTGAAGAGGTCGAAGGAAAAGGAGTGAAACCCCGGTGTTCTTGAGAGTGAACCATTTCTTGCACCAGAGATATAGAATAATAGTGTGACCGAATGACTGAGGAAGCTCACAAAGGTGTTTTTCCCTCCACCCAAGGTGACACGTGGCTCAGGGTACTGGTCCGAATGCCAGGTGGGTTGGGTTTCCTTAGGGAAATAAATGTTTTTCAGACAGAATGTTGCATGGCATCAAGATTTTAATTAAAACATTCAAGTGCACATAGAAACTAAAGTACACACATAATATTTATATAATTTTTGTATTAAATGATAAGATTACAATGAATTCGTAGTGAGGTTTAATACATTGTTATTATGCTGCTAATCAGTTTGTCAAGTATTTGTTCTTTTTACTATGAGTATTTCTATTTTTGTTTTGTGTATTTAAAAGGTATATGGAGAGACGTGACAGGTGGTATCAGAGCAAAGATTCCACACTGAGGGCCTAATTGGATATTACAAAAATATGTGTTGTGTGTGTTCACAAATAGGGAGAAGAAGATATGTTATCATGAGGAGGAGAAGTGGACTCATTTGTACACCCTCAATGAGACCCAGTACAGAACAGGATACTAGTAGAAGGAACTAATTTTGAGTTATGGATTCATCTAGAAAGTGAATCGCGTAACAGAGCCACTATGATGATGGAAACAATCCAACAAATTCAAGTAGAAATTGCGACTCTTTGAACAGAAAATGAATGACTTGTACAGGAACAAGAGCATATCATAGAAAGAGTGACAAATAAGAAAAATCATCGAAATTCAAAACCAAGTTCTGATAATGGTAATCGAGGTGAGTCTCACAAAAGAAAAGAGGACTCCATGCTAGAAAGGAGCTAGACACATGAATCCGAAGGTGGTCAGAAAACAAAAGATAGAGAGATCAAGGAGACCTCTGTCAACAATGAGCATAAAATAAAGAAGAAAGGTTAAGTTACAAGGAGAATTTAATAAGATTTAGCCCCCCAAGCTATGATGGTGAGACTGAGGAAGCTTCCAAGTCTTGGTTAATAAACATAACGAAGTACTTTCAGATTTATGATTATGACGAAAATAGAGTATTTACGTGTTGGGCATGTACAACATATGAGTAATAAAATAGAGTATCACCTGTCTATGAGATATGACTATGGATATATAACTTCTAAAAATAAAAAAATTAATACATATATATTAAAAACTTACTAAGAGTTATTTAGAAATTTATAAGTACAATCAGAAACATATATGCATATATACCCCACCACACACACATGTGTGCATGCACATTCACAATCACATGCGCACACGCACAAAAGATGACCAAATCATTAATGGAGTCAATCCCTAACAGTGGACCTCATGCATAGTGAACAAGAGAGATCATTTCCTTGTTCTCTAAGAACTGGCAAAATTGGGTGTGCATTAACTTGGTCAAATTTGATATTTGGCACATTTTCTACAATGACATAATCAAATTTAACTACTTGAGTTAGATATAATTATACTCCTATAAGTTGTGATGTGCCATTACTGTGTACTATTGAGATATCACTAGGGTGCAACAAATCATTTTTTTATAGATCTAGATTTTGAGTTGGTGCTAATTAGAGCTAACACTTATATTGAAAGATCGACATGATGATAAAGATCATTCATTAGCCATGTGCAATGTTTTAAGAGTAAAAAAGAATGGTTGTGAGTATCACAATAAGAAATTGTGACAAGCATTGAAGTGCTTTGCAATTTGGTTATAGCGTGCTAAATTTTGGAAAAATCTTGGTTTGTATCAAAATAATATGAATGCATAAATCATAACATTTCTAGTTTTTCATTAAAACAACCTTAGATTTATGCAATATATGCTAAACATTGATATTCCTAAACATCAATATAGCATCAATGGTTATGGTTTTGTTGTCTCCAACTCTTTCTAGTCATGTCAAAGTATCGAGGATTGAACCTCATAAACTCCTTTGAATCATTTTAAATATAGATAACACAACCTTGGTGTGGTTAACATTTATCCTTTCATTGATGCACTTGAATGGGAAAATTTTATAATATAGATGATTGATGAGAATATAGAGGTTTATTGGCTTATTTGTGGTCATTTCAACATAGGGGAATTTAGTCAAATGAAGAATGATTTCTTTCACATAGATGGTGTCACAAAGAGAGAAATTTGGTCATCATTTATTAAATTGTATAATCCTTACATGTGTAAAAGGAATTGAACCTATTTATATCCTTCCAATTACTTGCTCCACTCTAAGGGTTGTATGAGAAAAACAAAGTTTTTAAGTGATTTGATAAAGCCATGTTAAAAAAAAAAACTTATGCTTGTTTGATAATTAGGACTTCACAACTATCCAAATCACATTTAATGTCATTCCATCAAACCATTAAACATTTATTTTATACTATTGGGGAATTTGGAAAGTGTGTATGCTTGAATCTCAAGATTTGTTTTTCATTTAAGAAACCTTGTTTGCTTTCCTTACTAAGATTTTTTTTAGAAGATTTAGAAAATAAGTATACTCGAACATCATTATCTATTTTTCAACTAAGAAACTTTGCTTTCCTTACTATCATTTATACTATTCATACTAATTGGCCTAATTAGTATTTGGTCTATAGAATTGACTTTAAATTTATGTACAAGAAAAAATATTGTTCTAAGAGGCGTATTCTACAACCCCAGTATGAAAGTGATATGTAAGTACGTCACATATTCAATAAAATAATAATAATAATAAAAAATAACGTCAACCCCAAACAAAAATGAAAATAACCATATAAATAAATAACAAAATATTTAATACAATTCAATTACGTACTAATGCATATTATTCCAGATGTGAGCCATTTTAAAACACTATTGTTGTTTAAAGTATCAATTTTTTTTTTTTATAAATCTCCTCTCCAAGCATCTAAACTGCAGAGTTATATATCCATTGTAATATGAATGAAAGACAATTACAACTTCATATTTTAGGAGCTGGAAACAACTGCAGACTCTACTACTAAATCATGTTTCCACGAATAAAGGATGTAACATACATGTGTATTCGAAGACACGATAGATGAAATTTGAAAATAACAATATTGATTTATTTTAATATTAGTTTTTTCAAACGAGGTGAAACGTCGTTAAATCTGGACTAAGTCCGATCATTATTTTATAATAACTTTTTTGTTATTAGTCCCTGCCATCTGGCATCCGGCAGGGACTATAGTAATCGGTATGACCCCTACTTAACATTACTTCACCCCTGCCATTCTCTGTTATACGGCGGTTAGATCAAGTTTATATCAAAGTTTCAAGGCTGTCTGCCCTCCCCGCCAGGATGCCGAAGGACTGCCATCTTATTTGGCCTCTTCCCGAGGCGGAAGAGGCCCGAACATAGGTTAACTTGCCATTTACGCGCAGTTTGATTATCCCTGACCGTTAACGGTTTCGTATTAATGCTAGCATTATTTGGCCTTTTTTCGAGCCGGAAAGAGGCGGAAAGGTTTATAACATAGGAACTTAAGGCCTCTCAATTTCAGATTGACTAATGTCAGCGTTGCTGTAGCGTTAGTTAACATGTGGTGGATCTTCTGGTACACGTGTTTTCTGGTATACTGTTACCCTGCTATCTATATCAGAAGTGCCCAGTAGTCGGTTTTCATTGGAATTTTGTGGACCGATGAAACCTGCCGGTAACTCAGTGAAACTCTGCCGTATCATTCACTGAATTGATCTCGGCCCGATACTGAACCCTGCCCACATCCATCCGGTTGTTCTGATGCCCACATCCTGTCGCTGTTCACATCATGAACCCGATACTGAACCCTGCCCACATCCATCCGGTTGTTCTGATGCCCACATCCTGTCGCTGTTCACATCATGAAATTTCTTACCTGCGAATGCATTACTGCAATGCCTGTACCTGCTTTCCATCACATCATTTGTTCTATGGACTGGTCTCGGCTGCTTCAGGCCTCTGGAGTCTCTACTCCTCAGCAGTTCGCGGTCCCACAACAGGTCGAGGGGCTCCCTGGCTGGGTTATGACTCTGCCATCCGAGAGCGGTCACGGTAAGCCTGCGCATCCTTGTGCTTTTGGTGTTTACTGCACAGTGGTTCATCAAAAATTCATTCAGATACTTATTCCATCTTTAATATGCTGTTCTCTTCTGCCGCAGGTGCTACGCTATGGCAACGAAACCGGGTGGGCAACCCTTTCAGGCTTCATCGCCCGAGCCGCCTTCCGGGTAAGAGAATTTCTCTAAGGATGACTTTAAGATGGAAAGATTGGGTCCGTTGAATGTCCGAACTGGGTTTTCCTTTTTGCAGGCTTTTGCCTGAGTCTGGTTCTTCTTGAGAGAATTATTAGAGAGTATGAGGCCGCAGGCCAAACTATTTGGGTTTTTTGCTTGTAATTTTCGTGCTGCCTCACGGTAGCTTCTGGCTGCAAGACCCAAACTGGGTCGCGCCGGTTTATCGTTTCAACTATAATGTATATTGTTGCTAAACTAAGAGCTGAATCCTTCCTGTGGGTTGTTCCCAGGAATGGAGTTTATATAACAATTTAATCGGTGGGTCTTTAACTGTTGTTTTCTCTTTAATGAAATTCTGCATTTCTGGCTAGAGTCACACAGTACAGGCCAAACTATTTGGGTTTTTTGCTTGTAATGTTCGTGCTGCCTCACGGTAGCTTCTGGCTGCAAGACCCAAACTGGGTCGCGCCGGTTTATCGTTTCAACTATAATGTATATTGTTGCTAAACTAAGACCTGAATCCTTCCTGTGGGTTGTTCCCAGGAATGGAGTTTATATAACAATTTAATCGGTGGGTCTTTAACTGTTGTTTTCTGTTGTTTTCTCTTTAATGAAATTCTGCATTTCTGGCTACAGTCACACAGTACAGAGGAGAAAAAACACTCAATACTCCTATTCATTTTGTTATTATGCATGGAATTGTCGATTGTTTTTTATACTTAATGAAAATTCAATTTCTGACCAAATCCGTGACATGCTAGTCTGTGACAAACTAAAGGTACCTTCCAGATGGGGTCTGACATGTAGCTGGCCCACGAGCAGCAATTATTTGCATTTGGGTCAGTTGGCCACCACAGAAACAGTTGCACTGGCCTGTCTCTTCTGCAAGTCAAATAAAGCAGTAAAAAAATGGATTTCGTTAAAGTCAGATAAGATGGAAAACAAAGAATATGTACCTGTAAACTTAATAAATTACTGCTCTCCATGATTATCTAGCTAGCCAGCTTTCAATTCGCTGTACAGGAATCTGATTTCATTTCCTTACGCCATCATAAAAATGTGAACTTTACAAATTAGTACGGGCTATATGAATAATCTAGCTAGCTTGCCAGCCAGCTTTCAATTTGTTGTACATATCCATAGCTGGATTCGAACCCAGCTGCTGAAGCTGAGCTCGCTGAAGAACCGGCAGGTGGTTTGCATGCAAGCCTCGAGTAACATTTGTCGCTACCAAAAATTATTTTCCAAAAACAATTTAAAATATAGCTAAGATATGTTTATATATATATGCTGGATGAATTGACACGTGCTCTTGTATTATGCTCTAATTCAAATTATGCAAGTCTCCGCATTTTATAAAGTTATATTTACCATATTTATCGGTCCAACTGGGGTTTTATAATTTGCATTTATTTGTTGCATACTGGCCTGTCTCTTCTGCAAGTCAAATAAAGCAGTAAAAAAATGGATTTCGTTAAAGTCAGATAAGATGGAAAACAAAGAATATGTACCTGTAAACTTAATAAATTACTGCTCTCCATGATTATCTAGCTAGCCTTATAAAGTTATATTTACCATATTTATCGGTCCAACTGGGGTTTTATAATTTGCATTTATTTGTTGCATATGCGCGGCAGCAAATTATTTTAAAATAGCGTTTGACTCTCTCGTTTTCCTGTTTTTCTACGCAACCACAATAATTAGGTATATGTTTTTGTCACTGTTTTTCTACGCAACCACAATAATTAGTTATATGTTTTTGTCATATAACTTAAGCATATGGATTGTTTTTCAAAATTTTGCAATTTTCTTTGGCATCTAAATTTTCAACAGTTTTCTTTCTGACTAGCTACTGAAAGTACAATGCTGTAAATGTCAACTTGCAATTTTCTTTGGCATCTAAATTTTCAACAGTTTTCTTTCTGACTAGCTACTGAAAGTACAATGCTGTAAATGTTTGCTGTAAATGTTAACTTGATGCAGGGACTCGCTGCGTCGCAGCTCCCCTTGTTATTGTATAGAATCTGACGAGGTGAACTCGTTTATCAGCATAACTATTTCTAGAGGAGTAGAAGGACCTCCTGATACTGGAGTTCTCAAATTCTTAAATCTAGAAGCACTGCTAAGGTTGAACATGAAGGCGGGTGTGAAAATGGTTGATCAGGTTTTCATGTACTCATTTTATGTGTTTTGTTTTGTTAATAAGATTATTATAGCAATTTTTTTTATAAGGTAAGAGATAATATTTTTTTTTTTAACTTATATTATTTATAAAAATGTTGTATGTTTTAATTATAATGGTGTTTTAAATTTTAATAATGTATTTATTTGATTAGATATTTCATGTGTTTAATAGTTCTTTTATTATATATGTTGGATTTGAATGGATCATACATTTATTTTCGACAAAAATTTTTTCCACATTAAAAATTTTAATTACTTAAAATTTTAAACATCTTTACTCTTTACTAAAACCAATACTATTTTTAAATCAAAGGAAAAAAGTTAATTCAACACAAAAAAATGAAAATTATTTTTAATATTTCTTTTAATTATTTATTTGTAAAATGTATTCTTTAAAAAGAAAACTGATATACTATGGATATATTAAAATCTCTAAAAACATAAATATTTCCACGTCAAAGTTGTAATATGTGTAAATATTAATTTGATGTAGTTTTATTCTAAATTTTGCTATCATGCCATGTAAAAAATATCATTAAATCTAATATTAATGTTAAAATATTAATATTATTAAATATAGTATAATATTAAATTTGTTATATTATAATATATATTAATATATCATGATATATATTAACTCTAGATATATATGGGAGGGAAAAACAAAAACATAGAATGATAGAGATGGAGAGATGGATGAAGTGAGAAGGGAGCGATAAAGATAAATTGAAGGAAAGGGGAGAGGAGGAACAAAGAGAAATAGAAGGAGAGGAGTGAGAGAGGGGGACACAAAGATGGAGGGGGGAGATAGGGGGAGGGAGAGAAGGAGAGAGGAAGGGAGGAGAGAAAAGGAGAGTGCCGAAGGATGAGAGAGAGGACATGAGATAAAGGAGGACAGAGGGAGGGAAAGAGAGGTTGAGTTGAAGGGGCAGAGAGGGAGGGCAGAAAAAAGACATACAGGGAGAAAAGTGGAGAGAGAGAGAGAGAGAGAGAGAGAGAGATGGAGAGAGTGTGTGTATTTTTGGGGGTGAGATAGAGAGACAAAGAATGAGAGATGGAGAGAAGGGGGGAGAAGGAGAGAGAGATGGTGTTGGAGGGGGAGAGATGGAGGTAAGAAGAAATAGAAAGAGAGAGAAGGGGAGTGAAAAGGGAGATGGAGAGAGAGGGAAAGAGGAGAGTAGGAGGGAATAGAGATAGAAGGGGAGAGAGGGAGAGGAAGAGGGAGGGAGAAATAGATAGATATGGAGAAAGAGTGTGTATGTTTTGGGGGTGATATAGAGACAAAGGAGAGATAGAGGGACATAGAGATATAGATAGAAAGTGAAGAGATGGAAGAAGAGAAAGATAGAGAGAGGGAGGGAGAGATAGATAGATATGGAGAGAGAGAGAGAGCATGTGTGTGTTTGGGGAGGTGAGATAGAGAGACAAAGAAGGAGAAATGAAGGGAGATATATATAAATAGAGGGGGGAGAGAGAGAAGAAGATTTCTTGCACTATACACAATGATTTTAGTGTAAATGGCTATTTCTAATCTTATTTTATTATTTGTACTAGATCCATTGATTTCAGTGTAGATGTTGATTTCTAATTATATTAAATAGATCTAAACTAATATATATCTAAAATACTCATTTTCCTTATTAAATTTTTTTTTTTTTTTTTTTTAAATCATTTATGAACCAACTTAAAATGCACTTTAGTTAATAAAAGACCTAAGTAGTATCCATATGATGATGAACTTCAAAACTATGTAACAAATTTAAGACCTGCCTTAAATTTTATAAAGGCTTACAGAGTAGATCAAAATGGGGATGCTAACCAAAGAGTTTCTTCGTGCCTCGAACACTAAATATATTTCTTTTCATAATATTTCTACTATTAAAGTCAGTGTCATTAGGTTGTCTTAATAGCTTGAGATGAAGTGCATGTCCATTAATAATAATTATAAAAAAATTCAAATCATGAGACATGATAAAAGAAAGTAGGGTGTTGACACAAACCTACGAGGATATTTTATATTACAGGTTGTATGCGTGTAATATGAGTTACACGCTACTCGTGATTAACTAATGATGTTTGATGAGTATCTTGCGACCTTTGAAGATATGGACATTGATGGTTGAGATTAAATTTATTATATATATAGATATAATTTGAAATATTTATTTTTATAATTAAATAATTCATTTAAAATATATTCAATTTGTTATAGATTTTTTACAATAAACATTAATAATAAATACAAATTTAATGATTGTAATAAGAGTACATATAATTACAAGTGTAATATGGAGTGTTGTTGTTCAGTACCTGTTTCTTATGCAAAAATTATAAAACTCTTGTGGGGTGAATGTGATCATATGACTTAGTTATATTAAGTGAATGATTGGTGGAGGGGAATCAAATTGCTAATAATTTATTGGAACATGATAACATAGTTTTATGAAAAAAGATCGACAATAATTAAATAATTAAACTTAAAAAAAAATATTATGATTAATAAAATACAAGATTGGAGGAGGGGAATGAAATTTCTAATAACATATTGGAACATGATAACATAGTTTTGTGAAAAAAGATTGACAATAATTAAATAATTAAACTATCAAAAAAATATTATAATTAATAAAATATATTAATAGAAACCATGAAAAAACTTTTTTATTAGAGAAAAACATTGTTTTTTTTTTAACAGTAACGGTTATGGGTAGATTATATTCCTCTTGGCATGAATGCCGAAATAGCTGTTACAGATGAAAGCTCCATGCTTTGTTGCTGCTTTCTGCAGAGACAGAGAGTACAATTGAAGCTTGCAGATTTCCTAATTGCTAAAGAGTCCATGAATTCCAAATCTGAAATTTTCCCCCACTTGAAGATGCAGACAAATTTGTTTAATAACCAGCAATAAAACATGGCAAAAGTCAGATTATGGGATTGGTTCCCAAGTTTCTTTTCCGTCCTTCAACTTAGTTCCAACAGGGAGGAGGAGTGCTTTATTGGCTTCGCTATCCGCCTCTTTGTTATGCATTCGCAGCACATGATAATATCTCAGTTTCTAAAAGTGCCTTTCCAAACCTTTAATTCTGGTTATCATTCTTGCTAACTTGAGGTCCATGACTGGGGAGTTGGAAATCATGGAGTTAATGATGATATGGGAATCTCCTATAATATTGGCTTCTTTAATGTTTAAATCTTTGAGACTTTGAAGGCCTTGGAAGAGGGCTAAAGCCTCCGCTTGAATGCTGGAGGCATAGCCAAGGCCCCAGGCAAAGGACTGGACTTTTTCTCCTGTTGGATTTAGCACGATTCCTCCTGCTCCCGCTTTGCCCGGGTTACTCTTTGCTGCCCCATCAAAAAAGAGGGAGTGATTCTCTTGCATTTTGATCCAGCTTTGCATATCACTTTCAGATTTCCTTAGTTGCCAGTGTTTAATAGTAGGAATGTTTTTTTCTGCTGGCCGGATTTGAAGGCCGAGAGTCAGTGCCCAAGCCATGTCTTGCTGACTCAAATTAGTGTCATCTCTAGTATCCTCCAGGCATTCCTTGATTTGACTTTTAATTTTATTTTCCAGAATCCTGTGATTGTGCTTTGTGTCCCTGAAAGTCCTTCTGTTACGCTCAAGCCAAATCTGCCAGCTTGTGATCTTGGGTAGAATTGCCCACGCAGTTCTGATGACCTGGTTTTTAGGGGCAGGACCTGGATAATTGTGAGCCCAGGTAGAGAAGAGGCCTGCCGTGGTGCCGGGGAGCTTGAGATTTGGTTGAGGGCAGAGGGAGGACCATACTTGCTTGGAGAATGTACACTCGAGGAACAAATGGGCCGCTGTCTCAGCGCTTTCTCTGCATAGCAGGGTCCATTAATTCCTTTTTTCTGCAGGATGTCGAATGTAAGAATTTTGGTATGGCATAATTGCCAAGCGAAGAAGTCTATCTTTGGCAGAGATGGAGAACTCCAAACGCCGCGCCATGGAGCAGGGTCAGGAGGTGCGTAAGGGATCTCGCTGAGCTTGATGTAACCTTGATTGACTGTGTAGCCTTTAAGGCTCGTGCCCCATCCCTTCCGGTCTCTAGATCTTCTGCTGATGGGCGCGATTCCATGGAGACATTCGATGAGCGTGTCCCATTCATTCCCCAGCTGCGCCGGACCGTTGAACTGAATCCAGCCTGCCCAGAAGCCATCGTGCCACTTGGATATATCCCACAGCGTGCGCATAGAGTTGTTGTCCATCCAGCGACGCAGCTCGTTCAAGTTGGCTTTGGTTTCTATCGGTTGCTGGTTCATTATACGATCGCTCCAGATCTTGATTTTTTTGCCACTACCAGGTATCCAGAATGCGTGGTCTGTGATCAAATGGGCAGCTTTAGCGTGGAGCTTCAGAAAGGACGAATTTGGCATTTGAATGGCGTTTTCTAGACACCTGGTGCGAGGGCCCCTGTAGTATTTCTTCCAGATTGCAGTTTGTGCCCATCCCGGGTTGGGTGCAGTGATTTTCCAGAGGATCTTAGCTGCCAATGCCACATTCTGTTGGCTGAGTTTTTTGAAATTTAAGCCCCCTTCACAGAGCGGCCTAGTTATGATCTCCCAGCTGATTAAAGGAATTTTTTTCGCATTATTTTTTCCTCCCTGCCAGAAGAATCTCCTGATGTATTCTTCCATTTTTTTAATGATGGTTATTGGAGCAAGGAGGGCAGTGAACTGGAAGAGAGGGAGACTGTGTAGGACTGATTTGATTAATATTGATTTCCCAGCAGTGTTTAACCAAGTATAGCCCCAAGCTTGGATTTTTGATTTGAGTTTTTCCAATTGTGGGAGCCAGTCCTTACAGGAAAGTTTTTTGAGGTGCACAGGTAGACCCAAGTAATTGAACGATGCCCAGGAAGAAGAGGCTGCAAAGCCCAAGCATCTAGAGATATCAGACAGCGCCCTTGGAGTGATGTTCCAACTGTAAATATGGCATTTTCTCTTATTTACAACACAGCCTGTAGCTTTGCTGAGTTCATCTAAAACCCCTTTGAATTTTGATGCAGAGGGGAGCGTGGCAGGGCCCAGGAGAAGAGTGTCGTCCGCGAACAGTGCATGGTTTATATTTTTAGCCCCTCTTGCGATGCACAGTCCGTTGATTTCATGATCTTGCATGCTTTTGTTTAGCAGGAAACTGAGGACGGAAGCTTGGATGACAAATAGCAGAGGGGATAGGGGGCACCCCTGCCTTAGTCCTCTCGAAGCTTTGAAGAAATCCGTGGCTCTTCCATTCACAAGAGGGGCAATCCATGGCTCCGAGATGCATGCTCGGATCCATTTGATGAACTTTTCTCCAAACCTGAATTTATTCATAACATTTAACAGAAAACTATGATTTACTCTATCAAATGCATTGGCTAAGTCGAGTTTGATAGCCATACCTTTCTCTTTTCGCCGAAGACTTGAGTGGATTGCCTCTTGGACGAGTAGGTAGTTGTCCACGATCTGCCTTCCTTGGATGAAGCCTCCTTGATTCTCAGGAATTATTTTAGGGAGTATGGGCTTCAATCGATTTGCTATGATTCTGGTAATTATTTTGTACCCAATGTTGCAAAGTGAGATCGGGCGAAATCTGCTGAAGGTGTTGGCACCTTTTTCCTTGGGGATAAGGGCTAAGAACGCAGAATTGGTGCTGCCTCCTATCTTCTGAGTGTTCTGAGATTTTTGCACCATTCTGAGCAAGTCCTTTTCTATAATCAGCCAGCAAGCTTGAAGAAATCTAGCTGTGAATCCATCCGGCCCCGGGGCCTTGTCCGGATCCATATCAAAAAGGGCTTTTTCCACTTCTTCTTTGGTGATTTTGGCCTCAAGAGATTCCTTTGTTTGCTGATTTATTAAAGAGGGTACAACATCTAGAATATCTAAGTTTTGGTTCAGGTCCTTGTCCTCACTATACAAGCTTTGGAAGTGTAAGAACGTTGTTTTCTTTATATATTCAAAATCTTTATGAGTAACATTATCAGCTTTGATCTCAGAAATGGAGTTATGGCATTTCCTTACCAGGGTTTGCTTATGAAAAAAGGCGGTATTCCTATCCCCAGCTTTGAGCCAGAGATTGCGGGATTTCAGCCTCCAGAATTCTTCTTCAGCTAGGCAGGCCCTGTGGTAACTTTGCTGCAAATGAGATTCCTGTTCAATCACCTCCTCAGTAATAGTGTCCTTCTCCATGCTCTTTTGGTGGGAATCCAGCAGGATTTTCAAGGATTTTCTTTCTGTGGTCGGATTAGACAGTGTTTTTGCCCATCTTTTGAGATCCCCTTTTAATCTTCTGAGCTTTTCTTCCCATATATAGAAAGGCGAGCCTCTGACCGCCTGGTTCCAACTGTCCTTGACGATTTGCATAAAGTCTGGCTCCTTAATCCAAAGCGGGCTGAAGCGGAAAGGGATAGGACCCAGATCCAAATGGGCTAGAAGCTCAAGTTTAATGGGCTTGTGGTCCGAAATGCTATTAGGTAGAATGAGCATTCGAGGTTCTAGTCCTAACAGCAAAAAAGAACTTTGAATAAAGAATCTATCTAGCCTGGCGGCTATATGGCCCGGGCCTAATCTTTTATTAGACCAAGAGTACTTACCGGAAGAGGGTTTGATATCCAGCATGTCCCAATCCTGCAAGATGTCCTCCGCCCATTCCCTTGCTGGGTCTCGCACTATGCTGCCTCCCCTTTTTTCAGAAGAATGAAGAGTGAGGTTGAGATCTCCAGCTATTATGATGTTCTCCATGTTTACCAAATCGGCTTGTTGTCTTATGGAATCCCAAAGCATTTTTTTGTCCCCAGCAATTGTTGGAGAGTAAACATTAAAAAGACAAAAAATTTCCTTAGTGACTAAGTTCTGCATTTTCAGCAGTAACCAGTGGGTATTTCTGACCTCGAATATGGCTGCAAATTTACTCATATTCCATACAGTGGCAATTCCTCCCGAGGCACCTCGGGCAGAGATTGCTCTTGCTTCACTTTTATGCCAAATTTTCTTACTTGCTTGGATGAAGACGGTGTCTTCCAGCTTTGTCTCCTGGATCAGAAGGATGTCTGGGGTTTCTGTTCTAATTAAATTTCCGATTGCTTCTTCCTTAGTTTTTCTCCCCATACCTCTGCAGTTCCAGGAGATAATCTTCATTATTTGTGTTTCTGATGGGCTCCCTTGGAGCCTTGGATCTGACTTTTCAACATCTTTGACTTTGGTGCCAGCAGTTTCTCCAATGTTGGTTGGCTGCCCTGAAGTTTTTCTCTGTAAGTTTCCTATTCCCTTTTTTCTTTATCCGTTTTCCGTCCTCTGGTGGATCTTCTTACTAAGGATTGAGACTCACCTATTTCCCCTTCCTCTTCTGACTCTTCTGTTTCAGGTTCTTCTTCCTCCCCTACTAGATTCTTTCCATTGAGATCTTTGGAGGAGGGAGTGGGGTTACCTTTGTCTGGGGGAGCTGTGATTAGACCTTCAGTCTCCTGGACCATTTCTGGTTCTTTTTGGATCTCGATCTCCTTAGTGCCCTCTGTTTGCGAACTCAGAGGATCGAACTTATTTTCTGACGCAGTCTTTGTTGGAATCTGATGAGTAGAATTCTGCTGGTTCCCTTTGCCAGAAGGGCCTCCCTGTTTCTGAGTTTTTGGGTGAGCTTTGAATCTCTTGACTTGATTCCATCCTTCCTCCTTCCCTTGCGCTGTCTCGTTGCTGGAAGGGAAATCTCTGGCGAAATGCCCATAGACGTGGCATTTCCGACATTTGAAGGGCAGCTGTTCATAATCCAATTTCTGAAGATGCGACCAGCTTCCGACCTTTAGGGTAATGGCCTCCGGTAGCCCTTCCTCCAGATCCACCTCTACGCAGATCCTGGCGCAGTCATATTGGTCTTTGTTGTTGGCTCGGTCTATGAATTTTCCTAGGGCGTTGCCAATATGCCTCAATGAATCCCAGTTCCAACAGTGAACCGGGAGGTTTGGGAGCCTGACCCAAACCGGGACTGCTTTGGGCACGTCGACTGTCGGATCAAAGTCCGGGGTCCAGTTGTTTAGGTACAATCCCTGAGGACCCATGAAGTAGGGGCCATTTTGGAAGATCAGCTCCTTGTCTTCTTTAGCTGTGAATTCAAACAGGAAGAATCCCCTTCCCAGAAAGTATGAGGTAACATTTCCTTTGATAAGCGGCGCCCAATTTATGTTAACCCAGTTCTCGGTGGACTTTGGAGATGGCCATAAACCCGTAAACTGACCGATGAGAGCCCAATTAGCTAACGATAATGCGACTTGGATTGGGGTTTTAGGAGAAAGGGAGATCACCGGGATTTCATCTAATCTTTTAATAAACTTTGCTGCCTTTGAGGTATTCTTCTTTGGGAGGCCAGCCAGGAGCTGAGAGAAGGCCTCAGCTGGCGATCTCGGTGGGGGAGGCGGGGACTGAGGGGAGCCCAACCCCTCCATTGAGAAAGCTGGGGGGTCAGAGCCCAACAGCTTCCATTTGCAGCTTGAAGAGGCTCTGGAATGCAAGTCTGATCTGAAGCTGGGCGATCCTCAGCATGCAACAGATGATCTATCACGCAGGGCACACTCCAATCCAGTCCTAAGGCGATCCGATTCAGTGGCGATGGCCAGCCACTGCATGCAGCGCAGGGAGGCCGAGAAGAGAACCAGGACGGCGAAGGGCCTGGTCTACGCGCAGTTGCAGAGGCTCTGGAAAGTTCGATCTGAAGTTGGGTGATCCTTAGCAAGCAACAGGTGATCTGTCATGCAGGGCGCACTCCGATCCAGTCCTAATGCGATCCGATTCAGAGGTGAGGGCGAGCCACTGCATGCAGCGCAGGGAGGTCGAGGTGAGAACCAGGACGGCGCAGGGCCTGGTCTACGCGCAAGAAAAAATCTTATCCGTGCGAATGAGAAAAACATTGTTATTAGAAAGAATACAACAATTAATAGAAATTAAACTAGGTATGATTATACGATAATAAATATTTATTGTTAAAAATAAGGATGATAATGAACGAAAAGAAAATATTAATGGAGTTGACTTTAGTGCGACTTTTTGGACTTTCTAGTATGTTATTTAGACTGGTATTTTTGACTGTATATATGGATTCAACACCTTGAAAAACCCTTAAGGCACTTTGATTGTGCAAGGGTTACCCATCAAAATTGTGATTCCAATAAATTCCTACCAGATTTTAGATAAATTACACCGAAAAACCCACTAGAAAAGTTTCCAAAAAGTAGCACTAAAGACATCTCAAATATTAATGATGGAAAATCCATATATTTAATATTTTTTTGGATAATTAATTTATGAGCACACTTGGTGATTAGATTGTTATTAGAAAGAAAACATTATTATTAGAAAGAATACAACAATTAATAGAAAGCAAGCAATGAATGATGATAGGCTAATAAATATTTATTGTTAAAAATAAGTATGATAATGAATGAAAAGAAAATATTCACCATGGAAAAACACATATTATTTTTTTTTTTGGATAATTAATTTATGAGGACACTTGGTTATTAGAGATTTTTTTAACAATTTTTAATTCTAACCAATTGATTTTAAACCACGTAAAATTAATTATCACCAATCAAAAATTAGAAATTCAAAATTTAAAAACTTATAAACTTAAAAATTAATTTTCAGTTTCTAAAAAATTAAATTTAATATTTAAATTTACCAAAACTTTTATAAATTTACAAATAATTTTTAAAAATTCAAAAACTAATTAAGATTTAAATCATTTTAACCCATAACAAAACCCTAAATTAGATCTATAATCCTCCTCACATCAATCTTAAATTCAAAATGGAAAATACTATAAAAATATAGAAATCGTTGGCCTCTCGAGTTTTGGTGTTCGGAATCGATTGGCAAAAAATCACACCCGTGTTTTTAATGATTCGTTCACACCTTTTTCGTTGGAAAGATCTTTGAGAATCCATGTATGTGGCCACCCTTATTTCTGGTTGGTAGCAAGAAGCAATACTTGTGGCAAGATGTTTTACATAATTGTGATTGAAATATTATGTTATTTGTTATAACAATTAATGTAAATATTTTCTAGATGGAAAATTTTGTATAATTATTTATGTATTAATTTTATTATGAGTTAATTTGAATAAATATCAATTTTATTAAAACAAATTTTTTAATATTTTAAATTCTTAGTTTTTTCAAATTTATAAAAATCAATAACATGTAAAATGGGAAAAAAATAAATACCATATTTTTTAATTTCTTTAACGAGTAAAAGATAATTAAAATTGAAATTGGAATATTGAAAAAATAAATGTTTTCACTTTTAACATTTTGCTGCTAAATTTGCACCCAAATCCCTATAACAACAATTCAGACTAACATTCAAAACACACTGGGGCAATGTACAGTAACTTGATAAAGTGGATTGGAATGTTGGTTGCATCGTAATCATTATGGCGTATATATTCCAAACCTCTTTGTTTTTCCTTTCCTTCCCACTAAAGGGTCTGCTCCTTTTTTTCTAACCAAAAATTGAAAGGCTTGGGATACTATCAAAACGCTTTTTGAATAAGAAGTGAGTTTGCGTTTCATACTTAATTAGTGAGTTTGACGTTTCATATGGCTGGTTAATGAAGTCAAAAGTTTTCATCATATTATTTTATAAAGTAAATATTTTTTTACTTAAAATTAAATATCTGATCTCATAAATTCAAACTCAAGTTCAAGTCTGGTTAAGAAAGATTTATATATATTACTTTCCAAATAAGTAATATGTTGGAATTCAAAGTACTTTCTAAAATATAAGTTAAATCATCATTATAAATAAATAGTTAAATATGAGAGTGACAATAAATTTTAAGTTTGATATGGTTTATTTATATTATTACATGATTTTATTAATTCAACTTAATTTAGAAAATGTTTTAGGCGTTGCTTTATGTAATTGAATCAATTCGTTTAAGATTTTATTTTATTTTTATTGAAAAGTTAAATATATTAAAGTTGAGTAGATATTAATATTTTTCTAGTTTACTATTATTTTGAGAGAAAATTTTGTGGGGACACAAAACATTGGATTGTGAACTTTGAGAAAGCCTAACATAACAATAATCTCTTTTTAGTTTTGGAAATTTAGAAATCAAGATGTCTTTAAGTGTGATAAGTTTTATATATTATTGTTGTTCATATATTTAAAATGATAACCCCTTTCTAGCTTTGGAAATCTAGAAATCATGATGTCTGCGAGTGTGATGAGTTTTATATATTATTGTTCACTTGCAAGTGTGATGAGTTTCATATATTATTGTTCATTTACATATCGAAGTGCAAGTAGATAAGCAGATACATGCTTATTATATATTGAGCAACTATGAGAATTAACAAGAAGTTCGTTAGGGCCCATGCATTATTAATTGGGTTTCGTTAGAGAAATATAAATTTTAGTCATTTATATTTTTTTAATTGTTTAAGTAATTGATAGGCTAATATAGAGTACACCATGGAGCTACACAACAAGTTCATTAAAAGGAGTGTTAACAAAGTTACCCACATGATCAACATGATTATTCCTCCTACCTTTTAATCACCAATAATTGTGATAGTAACCTTTGGTCAAGTTTGAGGGTTTGCATGTGTAAGAGAGACATGATGAAAACACATTAAATTCATTTGTCGACGCATTTCGAACCAACAAGTGTGGTTCATTGTCAGGACACTCACTGGTTTGAAACGCGCCAAAAAATGAATTTTGATGTGATTATCGGCCGAAAACATGTCTCAAAAATTTGATATGGATCACAAAAGCTTCAATTCAATTATGATGAAAACAATTAAGGATTTATAGTTTCATGTATCCCTTAAATAAATATAGACATCCCACACCACATGATGATGATCTAAAGCTTGAATTACTCTCCATATACTTAGGAGTTATTTTCCTTACCATCCCTTATGGAGCTATGATGACATTTCTTTATTTTTCATATGGCTAAAGGTAAAGTAGTGGATTTAGTAAGTTATCACTTTCTTTATTTTTTAATGTTAAATACAACACATTAAATTATCACTTATCAAAGATCCTTTGGTCAAAAGTTTTCATCATATTATTTTATAAATAAATATTTTTTTCCTAAAAATAGATACCTGATCTCATAAACTCAAGTAAATCTTTTTAAGAAAGATTCATAATAGAAAAGAATATGTATATAATTAACACTGACATTACTTTCCAAATAAGTAATAGGTTGGAAAATTGAATTTGAAGATGAAAGTACTTTCTAAAATACAAGTTAAACCATCACTATAAATAGTTAAATATGAGAATGACAATAAATTTTAAGTTTAATATGGTTTATTTATATCATTACATGATTTTATTAATTTAGAGTAATTTAGAAAGTGGTTTAGGGCTTGATAAATGATTAAATATGAGAATGACAATAAATTTTAAGTTTAATAAGGTTTATTTATATCATTACATGATTTTATTAATTTAAGGTCATTTAGAAAGTGGTTTACGTGTTGATAAATGTTTGTTATAAAAGTTTTTGATTGAACATGCATGTGCTTTATGTAATTGAATTAATTCGTTTAAGATTTTATTTTATTTTTATTCAAAATCTAAATATATGTAAAGTGGAGTAGATATTAACATTTTTCCAGTTTACTATTATTTTCAGAGAAAAATTTGTGGAGACATAAACATAGGATTGTGAACTTTCTAGCTTTGGAAATATAGAAATCAAGATGTCTGCAATTTCATATATTATTGTTCACTTACATATCGAAGTGCAAGTAGATAAGTAGATAAATGCTTATTATATATTGACCTATGAGAATTAACAAAAAGTTCACTAGGGCCCATGCATTATTAATTGGGTTTCGTTAGAGAAATATAAATCTTATTCATCTATGTTTTTTTAATTGTTTAAGTAATTGATAGGATAATATAGAGTACACCAAGGAGCTACACAACACATTCATTAAAAGAGGGAGTGTTGACAAAGTTACCCACATGATCAACATGATTATCCTCCTACTTTTTAATCACCAATAATTTGTCATATTAACCTTTGGTCATGTTTGAGTGGTTGCATGTGTAAGAGAAACATGATGAAAACACATCAAAATTCATTTGTTGATGTGTTTCGAACCAACAAGTGTGGTTCATTGTTAGGACACTTGCTAGTTCAAAATGTGCCGACAAATGAATTTTGATGTGATTATCACCGAAAACATGTCTCAAAAAATTGATATGGATCACAAAAGGTTCAATTCAATTATGATGAAAACAATTAAGGATTGCTAATTTTATGTATCCATTAAATAAATATGGACATACCAAACCACATGATGATGATCTAAAGCTCTAATTACTCTCCATGTACTTAAGGAGTTATTTTCCTCACCATCCCTTACGGGGCTATAACGAGATGTCTTTATTTTTCATATGGCTTAAGGTAAAGTAGTGGATTTAGTAAATTATCACTTTATTTTTTTAATGTTAAATACAACACATTCTTATATATGAAATCTTTTTATTTTTATTTTTAAATAATACAATTCTCTCTCTCACGCACACTTTGTGTGTATGCATAATCTTATATCCTTTATATTTCCCCATTGATTAAGAATTGTGATTCCGGAATTTCTTAATTATTATGACTTTTTTTAAATTATCAAGTAACAAATGCAAAACAAAGTGAAAATGCATGTAGTAATCCCATGTTAACCAAAATTATGAGATATGGTTATAAAATTGTGAGATGTGGGTAGCTTTAAAGTGTTACATGCAACAAAACCTTTGTTCATTTGAAAGTTGAATTTCAGATGTTAGCTCATTGGTTGAAGCGATAGTGCCATCATTTCTTCACCCTAAGAGTATCATTAATTATAAGTCAATATATTTTATCTTTTATTTTTTATTTTTCAAACTAGGTCATTTCAAACCCCAATGTTGGATGAAAGTATGATTTGCCAACTAATGAGATATTATCACCAAGGATTGAGCGAAGCTCAGTCGAGCTTGGACACCCCTTGGGATAGTTTAATTCCTTTAAAGGTGCCTCCCATCATCAGCCCCTCCCCATGAGATTTGAACCTCTAACCTGGTGAGGACTAAACCCCAAACAAACTAATTGATTCACACCTCATGGGATAAGTCAATACATACTTTATGAATTCTTATTAATACTTATGGTCATTAAGTTGATGTCTAATATTCTTCTTTCTTCACTATAACACTATAATCACTTTTAATTTATTTTATATTTATGATTTATTTTAATATTGATAATAAAAATTATGATTTCAATAACATTTTTCCTTTGTCCTTTCAATACTCACTTTCCATATTAGAATTATGTATTTTTTCCATGCCCTTTATTTGTGGTGGTTCTTTTTACACATGAATGTAAAACAATCATCAAACATCAAACAATACTCTCTTTATATATGAAACTTGTGTGGAAACCACTTAATTTCTTTCAATTTATTTTTTATTTCTCATGCCATTGCTTCAACAAGGGCATCTTCCACATGCAAGGCACTTAAATCACCTAGTTGACTTGTAACACATGAAATGCATTTTAAGATAAAACAACTCCAAGGAGTTTATTCATGCTCACACCGGGCACCAAAGTCAATTTCATTCACTATACAAATAAATAAATTAATCAAATTTCTATTGTTACCAGAATCCACCAATCAAGGAATAAGAGAACTTCTAGTCTTACAAACATCCACTATAACCCTCGTTTTGGGATTGCTTAAAATCAAAGGTCAACTTCCATTATTCATTACTTTATATAAGAGAACTTCTAGTTTTACAAACATCCACTATAACCCTCGTTTTGGAATTGCTTAAAATCTAAGGTCAACTTCCATTATTTATTACTTTATTTTCAAAGTAGTCGAGGGCTGTGATGACCCCTGGTAATTTTGGATGTGACCTACTAAGTCACTCTAGTTAAATAATTTGGTTCAGAAGTTATCAGCCAGTATAGCTAAATCGAAGGTTAATATTCATAGAAATAAACATGTGTTGATTTTATTTATAATATAACATGGTTATTTCTAATGTTAACTATGATTGAAGAGCAATGCTAGAGTAAGCATAACCTAGGCAGTTGGACAATTATGAGTAGTTATCTACTCATACCCCTTCTGGAAACAAAAACATCCAAGGAAAAGGCCAAGAGGGTATGATGAACCTAAAGATGGGAGGAGGCAAGAAAAGTACAGAGGTGGAAATGACTTGATAGTTGGTAGGCTAGTAAAGTCTATTTTGGAGTTGTGGCTCAGACCGTGGATCTATTTTCTAAGTCTAGTAGTGACCAGATAACTTAGTAGAATATGTAAAATATTGTTTCTGACAGTACCTGGGGATAGTGGGCTCAAGGGAGAGGTGCAGTGAGATGACTGATCACGTTGTTGGGAGGAGCATTGTTCATTTTGGTGATTACAGGCTCACAAAAGAATAGATAGGTAATTTTAACAAACTGATGGAATTGCAAATATGAACTGAATAAGAAAGATAGTGGCTGGATTTCGTTTCCCCCTTTTTATTTAAATGTTGTGTGTATATCTATTATGAATGGTGATATCTACTGTGAATTTTTATATACACTATGAAATGTTATATAGATTGTGAACTGCTAGATGCATTCTGAGTCCTTTATCATTGTGAATCGATAAATAGTGACAAGCAAACTTATACCCTGATTAATTCTTGATTGAATAAAAAAATGCAATCAATACAACAAATTTATCGTTTAGTACAAACAAAAGAACCATATTCTGTTATGAAACCACCTCACAGAAAGATAGAAAAGACAGATAAACACCTTCAAAATAAGCCTCTTCGAGGGGGCAACCTCCTTCACATTACACAAATGAACAATTCTTGGATGATACAAATGACAAGACCTCCTTTCTATATATAGGAGTCTAAGGGGTCATAATATAATCAGAGCCAACATAACAATAATAATGTAAGGGCAGAATAATAACAATAGTGGGCTTCTATGGGGCACAATAACAACAATATGGGGACTACATGGGCACAAAAATATAATAAGGGGGTTGTACTAATAACAATAAGGGGTTACACTAGTAGAATAGGGAACTAACATGCCCCTCTCCTTCAAAAAGTGTTGTCCTCAACGCTTGAGTAGTTCTTTATGCTTCTGTATAAAATTCTCATCCTTCCATGTTGAATCTTTAGCAGGTTAGTTCTTCCACTTGATGAGATACTTTGAAATTGATTAATTTCGTAGCTATCAACTTTTCGATTCTGTGAATGATTCTGATTCCAATATGAATTTTCCTTCCTTGTTAAGTTCTGTCAATATTGTTGGAACTGGGATCTTTAGCAACTTTTGAATGAGTTCCCACCCTACTTCTCAATTCTTCCATTCATCACTTGCTTTGTTTATAAAATCTGGTTGGATAATTATACCAACCTCTACCATTTCTGCAACCATATGTTCAATTTCACTCCTTTGGGCATAAAGATATCTATAAGGCTTGATGTTTGGAGGAACACTTCCTGGAATCAAATGAATAGCATGATCATGATCATGAATATGTGGGAGACCTGTTGGAGTCTCAAATACCTTGGAATGATTGTCCAAGACTTTTTTGAGATATGGAGAAATAGACGATTTCGATGTGGGAACCATTAGTGAACATAATGGTGTAATTACACCTCGTTGTTCTTTCTTTAGAATATTTTCCATTCTGTTAGAGCTAATTATCTTTCCTGGTTTCCCTGTGATACCCCTTAATTCAACTTCCTTTCCTTCCGAAGAAAATTTCATGAAACGTTCTTGAAAATTAAAAGCTATTGTACCCAAGGATTGTATCCATTGGACTCCTAGTACAACATAAATACCACCCATCGTAACAGGAAGCATTGGGTTATTCAATATATATTCCCCGTGGATAGCTTGATATTATGGCACTTTCAAAAGCAATTTATGGTTCCTCCACTTACAACCATCACTTGACACTCTGGTGCTGGATATAGGAACCAATTCAATTCCTTGGCTATCTTACAATGAATAAAATTATGGGTACTACCTGAATTAATCAACACTATTACCTTTTTCTTCTTGATATGTCCTTCTATATTTATAGTTTGAGGAGTGATAATTTCGACCAATGCATTACAAGATATGGTCGGATTCATTTCTTCTTTCTCTGGGGTTGTTTCCTAGTGAGTGTCCTTTTCTTTTAATGTTTCTTGATACTTTTCTTCTTGATATGTCCTTCTATCTTGAGAGTTTGAGTAGTGGTGATCCTTGCCATTGCAGTACAAGATATGGTCGGATTCATTTGTTCTTTCTCTAGGGTTGGTTCCCAGTGTACATCCTCTTCTTTTGACATTTCATGATCCTTTTCTTCCTCCTCTTAACAATCTATGTAAAATAATTTCTTCTCAACACACTTATGACCTTTAGTGTATTTGATATCACAATTGTAACAAAGCCCTTTTTCTCTTTTTTCCTCCAATTGTTGTGGTGCAAACCTTGTAGGTTGTGGAAGACTAGGAGAAAAAACACTTCCATAATTATAGTCATGAGTGGTGGGATTCCTTGTTTCCATAATTTCGCTTTCAATTTTTGTTGCCCACCTAAATGCCTTCTCCAATGAATCAGGTTCCCAAAGACGAACCTCATGTTGAATGTTATCCTTTAAAGTCCCTATGAAGAGATCAATCTGTTGCTTCTTTGCAATATAAATTACCCTTATATCCAATTTTTGGAAGTCCAAAATGTGCTTTGCCATTGAAAACTTTTGTTTGAGATTTATCAATTGGCTAAAGAAGGTGTTTTTCTTTGTATCCTCATGATGTGCTATCATTTCCTCTGTGAAAATTGACCACGTAACAAGTGGTTTACGAGAACAAAGCCCTTTATACCATAAAAATTAATCCGGTTCTAAATATGAAGATGCAATACGTACCTTTTGTAACAGTTTCACCTCATGTATATCAAAATATTGCTCCATCTGTAGTATCCAATTTACCAAATCCTTGCCATCAAACTTCCTCATATTGCCATTTCTTGATTTTAGTAGCTCAACCTTGAAACGACTGTAACTCTGTAATTTCAGATATTCCAGTTCTGAAAGCACGACCTACAGTAGCCCTCTATGTCCTCTATCTAATTCCACCAGTCTTATCGAAATTGGATTCTCCAGGAATGAGTTATGCACAATCTCCTAAGATGATTTGATTATATACCTTTTCAGAAGAGAAAACTTGTATGAGGTGCCACGTGTCACTTTTTTCACCTTCAGATCTGAAAAAGATATACAAAAAACTATAGTCCGTCCTCTTTCTATAACTTCTTATGAAATTTCAATCTGATGCTCAGAGAGACAATTATGATGATTTTCCCCAGGTCACCTGTTTGGGATGTAATTTGGGAACCTACAAAAACCCTAAATGTCTTGTATATATATCTCCGAAAATACAGTGAAAGAAGATCTGCAATTCGGGCTCGAGCTTCAGCGCGATTTCGTCTAAAATGGGTTTTTTCGCTTTTGAAACGTTGCAGAAAAAAATTATAGTGAAAATTCCACAATGACCTGTTTGGAGCAGTGAAACCCTAGAATCCAAAGCTCTAATACCAAATGTTATGAAACCAACTCACAAAAAGATAGAAAAGATAGATAAACGCCTTCAAAATAAACCTCTTCGAGGGGGAAACCTCCTTTATATTACACAAATGAACAATTCTTGGATGATACAAATGACAAGACCTCATTTCTATATCTAGGAGTCTAAGGGGTCATAATATAATCAGAGCCGACATAACAATAATAATGCAAGGGCACAATAATAAAAATAATGGGTTTCTATGGGGCACAATAATAACAATATGGGGACTACATGGGCACAACAATATAATAAGGGGGTTGTACTAATAACAATAAGGGATTACACTAGTAGTATAAGGACCTAACATATTCCATACTATTAAGAACATATAAAGAAATAACTTCTATTTTTGAATGCAAGGAAAGAAACCATACTATGATTATAGTAAAGATAGCCCTACTGCTAAATATCGGGATAGAGAATTACAATGTCCATAAGAGTGAGATAAATTAATTGCTATCCATTCTCGAGCATAAAACCCAATCATGTAAATAGAACCCAATTTTTAAACATCCATAAAGGAGACCGATTCAACTATACGGGAGTATTTCTCATCTTTAATAGATAAATGAAATTAATTAAAAAATATAACTGATGCTTCTATCGAATTAGAATGATATTCCGAGTTTATCCCAAGATTAGTTTGAGTAATCGAACTGAAATAATAAGAAAACATAGAAGAAGTTCTTACAAATGAACATGTTTGGAAAACAGAAGCCAAACTGGAAGAAAATAAGGCGATTACAGTAAATAACCCTCAAGATACTGAGCAATCACAAATAGTCCATCATGACAATAAAACCAGTCTAAATTTCAAATATCCCTTGAACTGGTTAACTTTTTATGGAACCTAGAAACTATAATAAGGTTCAGGCCAAGAGTGTTATGCCCGTAGGCTTAAATAATAAAAAAAATAACAATCAAATTTAGGCTAGAGGGAAAGACCATTTTCTTCTTACTCAAGTACGTATTCATTCAAAGACAAGAGTTCGTGGCCTTAACCATATTCATGAAACAAATTTTAAATTGAGAAAGAAAATTGAAACTAGAACATGGAATCCCTTATCGATATAGCGTAACATTCACAAAGACCGTTGAAGCTCCATAAAACCCTCGGCTGGTCCAGCAAGAGGAATCTGCACCGAAAATATTTGAGAGAAAGTGATTAGTACAAGAAATAATTGAAATAAAGAACTGAGAAACTAGTTAACTTTCTAGCAAGTGCAATGGCTATTTTCCTGGAAGCTAATTCCCTGCAGTAAATGGGCCTTAGGGTTCTTATCTGCATGGATGGACTCTCTTGAATGAGGGAAAGCCATGAGAAGTGCGAGAGGAGGAGTTATAGAGTTACTCCCAACCTTGAACGTGACTATAAACATCCCTGAATGTCAGGAATTACTGATAAATCGAGAAATTGTGAAAAGGGTCAGTTAGTGCCTCTATCAAAGGTGGAAATCATAGCTTGAAGACAGAAATTCCAGCTTCCTGTGAAGAGGTCGAAAGACAAAGGAGTGAAACCTCGATGTTCTCCAGAGTGAACCATTTCTGGCAACAGAGGTAGAGAACAAGAATGCAACCGAATGAGTGAGGAAGCTTAGAAAGGTGTTTTTCCCTCCACCCAAGGCGGCATGTGGCTCAAGGTACTGGTCCGACTGCCAGGTGGGCTGGCTTCCCTAGGGAAATAAATGTTTCTCAAATGGTATTCCGCATGGCATCGAGATTTTAATTAAAACATTCAAGTGCACATAAACTAAAGTACACACATAATATTTATATAAATTTTGTATTAAATGATGAGATTACAACAAATCCGTAGTAAGGTTTAATACATTGTTATTATGCTGCTAATCAGTTTTTTCAAGTATTTGTTCTTTTTACTATGAGTATTTCTATTTTTGTTTTATGTATTTAAAAAGCATACGGAGAGATGTGACAGGTGGTATCAGAGCAAAGGTTCCATACTAAGGGCCTGATTGGATATTACAAAAATATGCCTTGTGTGTGTTCACAAAGAGGCAGAAGAAGATACGTTATCATGAGGAGGAGAAGTGGCCTCATTTGTACACCCTCAATGAGACCTAGTATAGAACAGGACACGATACTAGTAGAAGGAACTAATTTTGAGTTATGGATTCAGCTGGAAAGTGAATCACCTAATAGAGCCGCTATGATGATGGAAACAATCCAACAGCTTCAAGTAGAAATTGCGACTCTTCCAACAGAAAATGAACGATTTGTACGGGAACAAGAGCTTATTATCGAAAGCCTGAAAAATAAGAAAAATCATCGAAATTCAAAACCAAGTTCTGATAATTGTAATCGGAGTGAGTCTCACCAAAGAAAGAAGGAATCCATGCCAGAAGGGAGCTAAACACTTGAATCCGAAGGTGGTCAGAAAACACAAGATAGAGAGACTGAGGAGAGCTCTCTCAGTGATGAGCATAAAAGAAAGAAGAAAGGTTGAGTTACAAGGAGAATTTAAAAATATTTAGCTCTCAAGCTATGATGGTGAGACTGAGGAAGCTTCCAAGTCCTGCTTAATAAAAATAACGAAGTACTTTCAGATTATGATTATGACAAAAATAGAGTATCACCTGTCTATGGGATATAATTATGGATCTATAACTTCTAAAAATAAAAAAAAATTAATACATATATATTAAAAACTTACTAAGAGCTATTTAGAAATTTATAAGTACAATCAGAAACATATATGCATATATACCCCACCACACACACATGTGTGCATGCACATGCACAATCACATGCACACACACACAAAGGATGACCAAATCATTAATGGAGTCAACCCCTAACAGTTGACCTCATGCATAGTGAACAAGAGAGATCATTTCCTTGCTCTCTAAGAACTGGCCAAATTGGGTGTGCATTAACTTGGTCAAATTTGATAGTTGGAAAATTTTCTACAATGACATAATCAAATTTAATTACTTGAGTTAGATATAATTATACTACTATAAGTTGTGATGTGCCATTAATGTGTACTATTGAGATATCATTGGGGTGCAACAAACCATTTTTTTATAGATCTAGATGTTGAGTTGGTGCTAATTAGAGCTAGCACTTATATTGAAAGATCGACATGATGATAAAGATCATTCATTAGCCATGTGCAAGGTTTTAAGAGTAAAAAAAAGAGTTGTCAGTAGCACAATAAGAATTTGTGACAAGCATTGAAGTGCTTTGCAATTTGGTTATCATGTGATAAATTTTAGAAAAGTCTTGGTTTGCATCAAAATAATATGAATGCATAAATCATAATATTTCTATTTTTCGATTAAAACAACCTTATATTTACGCAATATATGCTAAACATTGATATTCCTAACCATCAATATAACATCAACAATTATGGTTTTGTTGTCTCCAACTCTTTCTAGTCATGTCAAAGTATCGAGGATTGAACCTCATAGACTCCTTTGAATCATTTTAAATCTAGATAACACAACCTTGGAGTGGTTAACATTTATCCTTTCATTGATGCACTTGAATGAGAAAATTTTATAATATAGATGATTGATGAGAATATAGAGGTTTATTGGCTTATTTGGGGTCATTTCAATATAGGGGGAATTTAGTCAAATGAAGAATGATTTCTTTCACATAGATGGTGTCACAAAGAGAGAAATTTGGTCATCGTTTATTAAATTGTATAATCCTTATATGTATAAAAGGAATTGAACCTCTTTATATCCTTCCAATTACTTGGTCCACTTTGAGGGTTGTATGAGAAAAACAAAGTTTTTAAGTGACTTGATAAGGCCATGTTAAAAAAACTTCTTCTTGTTTGATAATTAGGACTTCACAACTATCCAAATCATATTTAATGTCATTCCATCAAACCATTAAACATTTATTTTATACTATTTGGGGAATTTGGAAAGCGTGTATGCTTGAACCTCATATTTATTTTTCATTTAAGAAACCTTGTTTGCTTTCCTTACTAAGATTTCTTTTGGAAGATTTAGAAAACAAGTATACTTGAACATCATTATCTATTTTTCAACTAAGAAAGTTTTCTTTCCTTACTATCATTTATACTATTCATACTATTGGTCTAATTAGGTTTTGGTCTATAGAATTGATTTTAAATATATGTACAAGAAAAAATATTGTGCTAAGAGGCATATTCTACAACCCCGTATGAAAGTGATATGTAAGTATGTCACATATTCAATAAAATAATAATAATAATAATAATAATAATAATAAAATGTCGACCCCAAATAAAAATGAAAATAACCATATAAGTAGATAAAAAATCTATAATACAATTTAATTACGTACTAATGCATATTGCAGGTCTGGTCCATTTTAAAACACTATTATTGTTTAAGATATCAATTTTTTTTATAAATGTCCTCTCCAAGCATCTAAACTACAGAATTATACTATCATCGTTGTATGAACAAAAGACAATTACAACTTCAGATTTTAGGAGTTGGAAACAACTGCAGACTCTACTACTAAATCATGTTTCGAAGAATAAAGGATGTAACATACGTGTGTATTCAAAGACACAATTTATAGATGAAATTTGGAAATAGCAATATTGATTTATTTTAATATTAGTTTTTCAAACGAGGTGAAACGTCGTTAAATTTGGACTAAGTCCGATCATTATTTTATAATAACCTTTTTGTTATTATTGTGTAGAATCTGACAAGGTGAACTCGTTTATCAGCATAACTATTTATAGAGGAGTAGAAGGACCTCCTGATACAGGAGTTCTCAAATTCCTAAAATCTAGAAGCACTGGTAAGGTTGAACATGAAGGCGGCTGTGAAAATGGTTGATCAAGTTTTAATGTACTCATTTCCTGTGTTTTGTTTTGGTAATAAGATTATTATAGCATTTTCTTTTATAGGGTAAGAGATAATATTTTTTTTAACTTATGTTCTTTTTCAAAATGTTGTATGTTTTAATTTTAATGATGTCTTTATTTGATTAGATATCTCATGTGTTTAATAGTTCTTTTATTATATATGTTGGATTTGAATGGATCATAAGTTTATTTTCTACAAGCACTGCTAAGGTGTGAAAATGGAGTTCTCAAATTCTTAAAGTCTAGAAGCATTAAGAATTAATAATTAATTAGATGTCAAAAGTTGTGATACCTAAAATTAAGTTAAGTAGATGTGTAGTATCAATCCTCTTACGAGCTATTGACAATATTGTCCCCCTTCTTCATCAGTGACTAATTACTAACATGCAATTACATACACATATAGAAATATCACACAACTGTAACATTCACAAACATTATGACCATCCAAATCCAAATACATAAATACGCAGACTACTCAAAGAATCAAACACAAACATACAAACCATTCAAGGCAAGCAACACAAAGCAAATTAAATAAGAGAATGGTATAGTCATGTCAAGCAAAGAAAACATAGTGTAAATTTCAAAATATAAATTTTATCTCAAACATATACATAATAATGATAATCTAAAAATGTGACATTGTTGCCCTAAATTGGAACCGGCCTAGATCCATCTAATTTTGGATCTATCATGCGCCAAGAGAAATTAAATCCCTCAAGGTACAACCCTTTTCTCAAATTCTACACTCTCAAAAAATATTTGCTCTAAAAAATTTAATCCCTCTTACCACATGATAAATCCAAAATTAAATAAAACTAAACTAATATATATCTAAAAATACTCATTTTCTTAATAAACAAAAAAAATTAATAATAATAAATTATTTTATGAACCATCTTAAAATGCACTTTAGTTAATAAAAGACTTAAGTAATATCCATATGATGATGAACTTCAAAACCTTGTAACAAATTTAAGACGTGCCTTAAATTTTATAAAGGCTTACAGAGTAAAGGCCTCAATTTTAAGCATGATATGGAGATGCTAACCAAAAAGTTTCTTCGTGCCTCGAACACTAAATATATTATTTTTCTTAATATTTCTAGTATTAAACTCAGTGTCATAATAGCTTGATATGGCTAGATCAAAATGGGGATGCTAACCAAAGAGTTTCTTCGTGCCTCGAACACTAAATATATTTCTTTTCATAATATTTCTACTATTAAAGTCAGTGTCATTAGATTATTATAAAAAAATTCAATCATGAGACATGATAAAAGAAACTAGGGTGTTGACACAAACCTACGAGGATATTTTATTAGATTATTATAAAAAAATTCAATCATGAGACATGATAAAAGAAACTAGGGTGTTGACACAAACCTACGAGGATATTTTATATTACAGGTCGTTGACACAAACCTAATATGAGTTACACGCTACTCGTGATCAACTAATGATGTTTCATGAGTATCTTGCGACCTTTGAAGATATGGACATTGATGGGTGAGATCAAATTTATTATATATATAGATATAATTTGAAATATTTATTTTTATAATTAAATAACTCATTTAAAATATATTCAATTTGTTTAGATTTTTTACCATAAACATTAACAATAAATACAAATTTAATGATTGTAATTAAAGTACATACAATTACAAGTGTAATATGGAGTGTTGTTGTTCACTACCTGTTTCTTATGCAAAAATTAGAAAACTCGTGTGGGGTGAATGTGATCATATGACTTGGTTATATTAAGTGAATGATTGGTGGAGGGGAATCAAATTGCTAATAATCTATTGGAACATGATAACATAGTTTTACGGAAAAATTTTGCGATAATTAAATAATTAAACTTTAAAAAAAAATATTATGATTAATAAAATACATGATTGGTGGAGGGGAATCAAATTGCTAATAATATATTGGAACATGATAACATAGTTTTATGGAAAAAATCTGCGATAATTAAATAATTAAACTTTAAAAAAAAATATTATGATTAATAAAATACATGAATGGTGGAGGGGAATCAAATTGCTAATAATCTATTGGAACCTGATAACATAGTTTGATAATAAATAATTAAATTAAAAAATATATATATATGATTAATAAAATGCATGATTGGTGGAGGGGAATCAAATTTCTAATAATCTATTGGAACCTGATAACATAGTTTTACGAAAAAAGATCGACAATAATTAAATAATTAAACTATCAAAAAAATATTAAGATTAATAAAATATATTAATAGAAACCGTGAAAAAACATTATTATTAGGGAAAAACATTGTTATTAGAAAGAATACAACAATTAATAGAAATTAAACTAGGTATGATTATACGATAATAAATATTTATTGTCAAAAATAAGTATGATAATGAATGAAAAGAAAATATTAATGGAATTGTCTTTAGTGCGACTTTTTGGACTTCCCGGTGTGTTATTTAAACTAGTTTTTTCATTGTATATATGGATTCAACACCTTGAAAAACCATTAAGGCACTTGGATTGTGCAGGGATTACCCATCAAAATTGTGATTTCAATAAATCCCTGCCAGATTTTAAAGAAATTAGACCGAAAAAACCCACTAGAAAAGTTTCCAAAAAGTCGCACTAAAGACAACTCAGATATTAATTATGAAAAACATTATTATTCAAAAGAATACAACAATTAATAGAAAGCAAGCAATGAATGATAGACTAATGAATATTTATTGTTAAAAATAAGTATGATAGTGAATAAAAAGAAAATATTAATTATGGAAAAACCCATTTTTTTGGATAATTAATTTATGAGAACATTTTTGGATTAAATTGTTATTATATAAAAAAAAACATTGTTATTAGAAATAATACAACAATTAACAAAAAAATCAGCAAGAAATAATTATAAGTTAATAAAAATACATGTAATTAATCTTTTTGGATAATTAATTTATGACAACACTTGGTTATTAGAGTTTTTTTTAACAATTTTTAGTTCTAACCAATTGATTTTAAACCACATAAAATTAGTTATCACCAATAAAAAATTAGTAATTCAAAATTTAAAAACTTAAAACCTTAAAACCTTAAAAATTAATTTTCAGTTTCTAAAAAATTAAATTTAATATTTAATTTTACCAAAACTTTTATAAAATTTACAAATAATTTTTAAAAATTTAAAAATTAATTAAGATTCAAATCATTTTTTTTAACAGAAAAAGTTGAATTTTATTTATAAGAAGAGGTTGGGCATGCCAAACAACCTCTATTGCAGTCAATTAAGAGAATTCTAGTTCTAAAGAGTCCTCATATTCTGGCTATTGTAACAAAGAAAAATTGTTGCACTTACGCATTTGGCATGGCTGAGAGATCCTTGCTATGCTTTTGACGTATTAGAGTCATGTCTTACATTTCCTCTTTCTTTTTTTTTTCTTTGGTACTTTCTTGGGTTAAGCTAATTCCCAATTAAACTTTAATCCACGGTCCAAATTAAATAAAACTCGCATATATTAAACTGTATTAATATATCACCAATCCTCACCTCCGATATACCAAGGCTCTTATCCGAACCCAACCCCACTTCAAGGTTAATACCAAGCCATGTTCAACTTGCAATTACTGTTAGGTATTCCTCTATCAAGACTCGACGCTTATTGTGTCCCTCTCTGTCCGACCCTTAACACCTCAGGAGCGCATGATATGGGCAGTTTTGTCCTGCCACGCGTCAGCCATTAAGTGGCATCGTGTCCGATTCGTAGAAAATTGCCCAGTAGCCAAGAGTAGTGGGATGAAAACTGCTTACCACTCTCAGCGTAGTTAACACCCCTCCTTTTGCAAAGCGTGATGATCGTCAGATCAACCCTGCCCAGATCCGACACTTGTCGCATCCCTCGTCGTCTGATCCTTAACTTGATCCCACCTCCGTACCCGACCCCACAACAAGAATAATACCCCGTCATGAACAACGCGTGATAACCATCAGATCTTCCCCTGCCCAGATCTGACGCTTATCGCATCCCTCATTGTCTGACCCTTAACACCATAGGAGCGCGCGATATGGGCAGCTTTGACCAGCCACACATTGACCCCTAAGGTACTTCGCGTCCAATTCATGAAATACTGCCCAACAGCTAGAAGTGGTGCGACGTAAACTGCTTACCACTCCCCGCGACTTTAACACCCCACCTTTTCCAGTGCGCGATGACGTCAGATCATCCTCCGCCCAGATCCTACGCATCGCATCCTTCAAAACAGACCTCTGAATGAATACAATTCTGCACCCTGTTAAAACACCCAGCAACTGTTGGCCCATGTGAAAACCTATAGCCTATCGAGGAGTGGCCCAATATTTCTAGATAGTGAAAGTCTGTCTCTGCCAGCCTTTGTTCTGTGGAATTTTGTCCTTGATCAACTCTCCTTGTATTTTAAGGAATTGTGTGGCTTTCAGGTTCTTCATCATTCTTTACCAGCATACCTTGAGCTAGAAGACATCCTTTATTAGCCATTATGTTATGAAACCATCTCAAGAAAAGATAGAAAAGATAGATCAACGCCTTAGAATTTAGCCTCTTCGAGGGGGCAACCTCCTTTACATTACATAAATGAACAATTCTTGGATGATTCAAATGACAAAACCTCCTTTCTATATATAGGAGTCTAAGGAGTCACAATATAATCCAACCGACCTAACAATAATAATATAAAGCCACAAAAATAACAATAGAGGGATTCTATGGGGCACAGAAATAACAATATGGGGGTAATAGGGGCACAACAATATAAATAAGGGGTATAACTACAATAGTAATGGGGTAATCACTAGTATTATAGGGACCCAACATGCCCCTCTCCTTCAAAAAAGTGTTGTCCTCAACGCTTGAGTAATTCTGGATACTTCTGCATAAAATTCTCATCCTCCCATGTGGAATCTTCAGCGGATAAGTTCTTCCACTTGATAAGATACTCTGAAATTGATCGATTTCGTAGCTGTCGAGTTCTTGTTTCTGTGACTGCTTTCGGTTCCAATATAATTTTTCCTTCCTCGTCAAGTTCTGGCAATATTTTTTGAATTGGGAGCTTGTCGCCTATAACCTTCTTTAAACATGAAACATGGAAAACTGGGTGCAATCGAGAAGCTGCAGGAAGCTCCAATTTGTATGCCATAGTACCAATCTTTTGCAACACCTTGTATGGACCATAATACTTTGGTGATAATTTATTATCCTTCTTAGCTTGCTTTAGGGACATTTGCTTATATGGTTGTAGCCGTAGGAATACCCAATCACCTACATCAAAACTTCTTTCACTGCGATGTTGATCTGCCTGTTGTTTCATTCTATTTTGTGCCAACACGAGGTTATCCTTTAAGAGTTGGAGGACTTGTTGTTGATGTTCGATGTGATGTTCCACTGCCTGAACCTTAGAATTTTCTCTTAAATATGATGTGATGGATGGTGGTTGATACCCATAAAGTGCCATAAATGGGGTCATTTTTGTTGCTGTATGGAAGGAAGTGTTATACCACCATTCAGCCAGAGGCAACCATTTGACCCATTGTGTCTGTTTATCAGATACAAAGCAACGAAGATATCCTTCCAAACATTTGTTTACTATCTCAGTTTGCCCATCAGATTGAGGATGATAAGATGAGCTATGAGCTAACTGAGTACCAAGACAAGAAAATAATTATGTCCAAAAATTTCCAGTGAAAATGGGATCTCTGTCACTTACAATAATCTTTGGGTTTCCATGTAGCTTTTGAACTGTTTCCATAAATGCAGTAGAAACTGTACTGGCTTTAAATGGATGTGATAATGCACAAAAGTGTGCATACTTGGTAAGTCTGTCAACTACCACCATGATGACACTCTTTCCCTCAGACTTGGGTAAACCTGTGATAAAATCCATTGAAACCTCCTCCCAACGTTGGCTTGGAATGGATAAAGGTTGTAATAGACCCGATGTCTTAATTGTTTCAACTTTATTTTGTTGGCAAAACAAACATTCCACCACAAACTTTTGAATATCTGATTTAAGGCCATCCCAAAAAAATTCCTTCTTAACCCTGTGGTAAGTTTTTAAAAATCCTGAGTGCCCTCCTAAGGGAGAAGTGTGCAATTCCATAAGAATCTTTTGTTTTAGCTGGGAATTCTTACAGAGGTATAAGCGATCTGTGTACCATAACGAATAATTTTTTTCCAGCTAAATGTATTAGAAGTACTGGAATCTTGTTGTAGCTTTCGAATAAGTGCCCACACTTCTTCGTCATTCTTCCATTCCTCCCTTGCTTCGTTTATCCAATCTGGTTGGATAATAGAAATGGCACACAACAATGCTTCCACATCCTCATCCTTTCTTGAGAGTGCATCTGCCACCACATTTTGCTTCCCTTTTTTGTAGATGATTTCAAAGTCATAACCCAACATCTTTGTGACCCACTTTTGTTGCTCTTCAGAGGATAATCTTTGTTCTAAAAAGTATTTAAGGCTATCATGATCCATTTTTACCTTGAAGTGTCTTCCCATTAGGTAGGGTCGCCATTTCTTAAGTGCATGGAGTATTGCCAACATTTCCTTCTCATAAATAGCTTTGCTTAAAAACTTTCCCTTGATTGGACGACTTTCAAAAGCAATGGGTCTTTCATCTTGCATTAGAACAACACCAATTCCATTTCCTGAAGCATCACATTCCACAATAAAGGTTTTTGTGAAGTCCGGTGTAGCTAAGACCGGTGCTTGGCACATTGCCTCTTTAAGATGTTCAAAGGCCTTTGTTGCTTCCGGAGTCCATGAAAATGAATCTTTCTTCAATAATGTTGTTAGAGGTGCTGCTATTCTCCCATAATTCTTAACAAACTTGCGATAATACCCTGTCAACCCAAGAAATCCTCGCAGATGCTTTATGGATGTGGGGATTTTCCATTCCTTAATGGCTTTAATTTTGCTAGGGTCTACCTTAACTCCTTCATGAGATACAATATGACCCAAATATTCCACCTCCTGGACTCCAAAGAAACATTTGGATCTTTTTGCATATAATTGTTTCTCCTCCAATAGTTGTAGCACCCTGTCAACATGTTCAACATGATCCTTCCAAGACTTGTTGTAGATTAGTATATCATCAAAAAATACTAACACAAATTTTCTAAGGAATGGTTTGAAAATTGAATTCATCAAACCTTGAAATGTTGAAGGTGCATTGGTAAGGCCAAAAGGCATGACCAAAAATTCATAATGACCCTCATGAGTTCTAAATGCCGTTTTCGGAATGTCTTCAATCTTCATTCTGATTTGATGATATCCCGAACGAAGATCCAACTTGGTGAAGTAAATTGATCCATGCAATTCATCCAGTAATTCATCAATGACAGGAATGGGGAACTTATCTTTAATAGTGAGCTTGTTGAGCTCCCTATAATCCGGACACATGCGCCATGATCCATCCTTCTTGTGCACCAATACTACTGGAGCTGAGAAAGAACTTTGACTTGGTTGAATTATACCAGCCTCTAGCATTTCTGCAACCATACGTTCAATTTCACTTTTTTGGACATAGGGATATCTGTACGGCCTGATGTTTGGAGGAACACTTCCTGGAATCAGATGAATAGCATGATCATGATCACGCATAGGTGGGAGACCTTTGGGAGTCTCAAATACCTTGGAATGATTGTCCAGGACTTTTTGGAGATCTGGAGAAATAGATGATTCCAATGTGGAAACATCTAGCGAACATAATTGTGCAATTACACCTCTTTGCTCCTTTTTTAGAAGCTTTGTCATGCCATTAGAGCTGATTATCTTTCCTGGTTTCCCTGCAATACCCCTTAATTCAACTTCCTTTCCTTCCACAGAAAATTTCATGAAAAGTTCTTGAAAATTAAAAGCTATTGTACCCAAGGATTGTAGCCATTGGACTCCTAGTACAACATCGGCACCTCCCATTGGAATGGAAAGCATTGGGCTAGTCAATACATATTCTCCCATGGATAGCTTGATATTATGGCACTTTCCAGAGCAATTTATTGTTCCTCCATTTGCAATCATCACTTGACACTCTGGTGCTGGATATAGGAAGCAATTCAATTCTTTTGCTACCCTACAATGAATAAAATTGTGGGTGCTTCCTGAATCAATCAACACTATTACCTTTTTCTTCTTGATTTGTCCTTCTATCTTGATGGTTTGAGGAGTGGTAATTCCCGCCAATGCATTACAAGATATGGTCGGATTTATTTGTTCTTCATCTAGGCTTTGTTCCTGGAACATATCCTCTTCTTTTGACCTTTCTTGCTCCTTTTCTTCTTCCTCTTCACAATCTATGTAGAATAATTTCTTCTCAGCACACTTATGACCTTTTGTGTATTTGCTATCACAATTGTAACAAAGCCCTTTTGCTCTTTTTTCTTCCAATTTTTGTGGTGTCAACCTTGTAGGTTGTGGAAGACTAGGGGCAACAACACTTCTGTCTTTATAGTTGTGAGTGGTATGCTTCCTAGTTGCCATAATTTTGCTTTCCATTTTTCTTGCTAACCTGAATGCCTTCTCTAATGAATCAGGTTCCCAAAGGCAAACATCATGTTGGATATTATCCTTTAAAGACCCTATTAACACATCAATCCTATGCTCCTCTGGGATATCTTTTACCCTTATGTTCAATTTTTGGAACTCCTCAATGTGCTCCATTATTGAACCATTTTGTTTGAGACTTATCAATTGGCTAAAAAAAGTGTTGCTTTTTGTGTCCTCATATGTGCTATCAATTCTTTCGTAAAAATTGCCCAAGTGATAAATTGTTTATGAGAGCAAAGCCATTGATACCATACAAACTGATTTGGTTCCAAATATACAGTTGCCATACGTACCTTTTGTGCGTTTTTCACATTATTGAGATCGAAGAATTGCTCCATCTGTAATATCCATGTGGCGGGATCCTTGCCATCAAACTTCCTCATATCGATTTTTGGAATATGGTGATTCTTCGATCCAACATTAGCGTCTATGGAATCATGATTAACATTTCTTTTGTTCTCATCATGAGTTTCCTTTACTACCTTTTCACCATTAGTAAGCATTTCTTGTAGAAAATTTGTCAAATCTGTCTTCAAATCTGCCATGCCTGTCTTCAAATTTGTGTTCAAATCTATCTTCAAATTGTCCATCTTAGCTTCCACGCCATTTATCTTAGCTTCCACGCCATTTATCTTAGCATCTGTTAACTTTTGTGAGCGTGACATTTGTTGCACTTGTTCTTGTAATTTTGATATATCATGTAGCATTTCTTCCTCTTCTTCATGAGTCATGCTAGAGCTTTCAGATTCCTTACTAGGTGTTTGCATTTTTTTTCCTTGGGGCATCAGTTACCGATAATAATGCTCTACTATGCCCTTTGAATTCCTTCAAAATAAATTTTCAAACCAAGCTTAAGCAAAAATTTAAAAAAATCTACACACCTTTTTTCACTTTGTAGAAGCTTGATATTGCCTCTGATGTATCTCTGTACTTTCCAATCATCTATTTCTGAATTTGTGACCTGTAGTAGCTCTCTGTGTCCTCTTTCCAATGCCACTAGTCTGATCCAAATTGGATTCTCCAAGAAAGAGTTATGCACAATCTCCCAAGATGACCTGATTATAGACCTTTCCAGAAGAGCGAAGTTGTATGAAGTGCCACGTGTACAATTTTCGATATTTGGTTCCGAAAATGATATACAAGAAACTACAGTCCGTCCTCTTTCTGTACCTTCTTACGAAATTTCAATCTGATTCCCAGAGAGAAAGTTATGACAATTTTCCCTAGGTCACCTGTTTTGAATGTAATTCAGGAGTCTGCAAAAAGACCAACTTCCTCAGATCATATCTCCGAAAATATCGTGCGAAAAGCTCTGAAATTCGGACCCAAGGTTCAGCGTGATTTCTTCTCAAAAGTTTTTTTTTGCGACTTCTGAAACGTTACAGAAAAAAAGTTATAGCGAAAATGCCACGATGACCTGTTTGGAGCAGCGAAACCCTAGAATCCAAAGCTCTGATACCAAATGTTATGAAACCAGCTCAAGAAAAGATAGAAAAGATAGATCAACGCCTTAGAATTCAGCCTCTTCGAGGGGGAAACCTCCTTTACATTACATAAATGAACAATTCTTGGATGATTCAAATGACAAAACCTCCTTTCTATATATAGGAGTCTAAGGAGTCACAATATAATCCAGCCGACCTAACAATAATAATATAAAGCCACAAAAATAACAATAGAGGGATTCTATGGGGCACAGAAATAACAATAAGGGGGTAATAGGGGCACAATAATATAAATAAGGGGTATAACTATAATAGTAATGGGGTAATCATTAGTATTATAGGAACCCAACACATTATATCAGCTTCCTTGTTCAGAGCTCACAGGACATGGTAGAATGAGCAGGATGTGAAGTTTTGAGCCATTTTTCTTATTCTTTCAAGTGTCTTGTTTAGAGCAGAGCTATTGAGTTGGTCGGCCGTGTTAAAGAATGTAATCCAGATTTCAAAATCCCCAAAGATTTGAAGGTTCTCCCCTCTGTTCCTCTGAGCTAGCTGACACACTTTGAACAGACCGAGGATCTCGGCCTGGTTATTAGTGCTCTGACCAAGACCCAAACTGAAGCTATATTGGTTTCATCCATCTATGAAGTAAATTGTTCCTCTTGCCCCTGATATCCCTAGGTTTCCTTCGGAGGCTTCGTCGAAGAAAATCATGACTTTTCCCTGATTTTCCCACCATTTTTTAAATTCCGCCTCTGAGATCCGGAGGTGCCACTCTGGATTATGTCTAGAAAAGAAGGAATTCTTCTTGATGCTGGCCCATCTCAAGGATTCACCTAGCCAGCTGAGCTCTTTAGGGAGAAGGGAGTTGTCTGGCTTATGAGGTCTACTTTCAAAATTTTCAAACAAATATATTTTGGTATTTCATTTTAGATTTTAGTCCATGTTGAGTTGTTATTTAAAGAGTGAGGATAGAATTCTTTCAAAGTTGCAAAAATACTAACAACTGAAGATCGCTGAGGGATTTGGGCATTGAACCCCATAATTTTTTGCAACCAGATCTCTTGAGAAAAGGGGCAGTCTATGAACAGGTGATCGATAGTTTCATGATCCTTGCAGCAGAGAGGGCATCTGTGTGGACCCATGATTCCTCTTTTCTCTAAGTTGTCCCTAGTGAGGGTCCTTCTGTGCATGAGAATCCAGTAGAAGAAGTTGATTTTTGGGAGACCAAATGGGTCCCAAACATGCTGCCAAAGATTTGTAGTATGGATCTGATGTTGTTGTTCTTGAAGGGCTGCAAAACCCAGCTGAGCTGAGTAAACTCCGGACTTCCCCTAGCCCCACTTGTTCCTCGAATGGAGATGCACAGGAGCCAAACCAGTGAGTTTAGCTAATAATTGATGGAGTTGAGGGAGCATCCAGTCAAGGGGGCGATGGAGGGCCGAATTACTCCAGTTCCCTGTTGAATCCCATGTTCATATATCAGCAAGTTTTTGGATACCTTTTTGGATGAGCCAGTTATGCAAGTCTGTTATTTCCGAAGCAAGATTTAGGAGTGGAGTCCCATGATCTTGTCATCCCACAGTCTAATTATTCTCCCATTTCTTGGAATTCTGTAGAGTTGTTCTTTGAAGAATTTCCAGCCTTGGCTGCACAACTTCCACAACGTGGTTCCTTTTTGGGAAGCTCCTTCTTCCATATTCTTTATTGAGAGCATGTACTTATATTTCTTAATTAGAACTTTACTTATAGGGTTTCTTTGGTTTGAGAATATTTTCCAGAGGATCTTCCCTCCCATCGCCAGATTGGCCAACATATGGAATTTTTTGGTTCCCCTTTCCTCCTTGCAATAGAAAATTTCGAATCAACTTGGCTAACTATTCGGTGATCATTTTTGGAGCCAAAATGAAAGAATCTTGGTAGATAGGAAGGGATGAGAAAAATAACTTGACCAAAGTGAGCTTCCTGGCTGAGGTAAGCCACTAACCGCCCCAAGTAGTCATTTTAGCCTTAATTTTGTTGATAATTTCCATCCAATGAGGGGCCTTAGTAGAACCCAAGGTTATAGGCAGGCCAAGATACTTGAATTTTTCCCAAAAGGCATATCCGGTGAAGCCCAGGGCTTGGGCAATCTTGAGTATAGAAAGTTGGTCTACCACCCAGTCATACACTGCACTTTTTCTCTTGTTGACCATAGCTCTGGAGACTCTGCAGAAGCTTTGGTTTACTCCACTAAAGGCTCTTGCTATTTTAATGGAGGCTCCTCCCATAAGGATAGATTCATCAGTGAACAAGGCATGATTGATTGGGTTTGTTCCAGGTATCACCCTAATTCCAGGAAGAGTCCTGTTGAGCTTCTCATCTGTGAGCTTTCTGCTTAGAGAGTCTACCATTAGAATATACAAGAAGGGGGACAAAGGGTAGTCTTTCTTGATTTCCCTTGAAGCTTTGAAGTAGTTTGTAGGCCTACCATTTACTAGAGGGGCTATCTGAGGTTCTCCAATTCATGCTTTAATCATTTTTACAAATTCAAATCTGAAACCAAATGCAGAAAGAACTTGGAGGAGGAATGTGTGTCTTACTCTATTGAAGGCATTTGCCATGTCTAGTTTGATGAGCATACCTTTATCTTTGTGTTGATGGCTAGAACGGATGATTTCCTACACCAGTATCACATTGTCTAGGATGTGCCTGCCTTTGACAAACCATGCTTGATTGGGAGAGATGAGTTTGTCCAGCAAAGGCTTTATTCTATTAGCAAGTAACTTGGTGAGTATTTTGTAGAATGCATTGCAAAGTGAGATTGGTCTGAATCTATCGAATGTCTCTGGGTTGGCTTCTTTGGGAATTAGGGCTAGTAAGGTGGAGTTTGTGCTTACTCGCACTTTGGCTTTTCCGAGGAATTCTTTGATAATCCGATACAAATCAGCCTTGATGATGTCCCAGCAAAGTCTATAGAAATGTATTGAGAATCCATCAGGTCCTGGGGCTTTGTATGGTTCCATCTTCCATATGACATTGCTAATTTCTTCTTCAGTGAATGGCTTCAAGAGAGTTTCATTGTCCTCCTCATTAACCATCCTTGGAACGTGCTTGAGGAAGTTGTGAGCTTCGTCATCTTCCTCCATGCCTTCTTCTTTGAAAAACTGCTTAAAATGAGAGGTTTTCGCCTCTTTTATCATAGTTGTGCCTTTAAGAACAAACCCATCTGACGAGGTGATCTCAACAATGTTGTTTCTAGAGAGGCGGGTTTGAATTTGCTTGTAGAAGAAGGTTGTATTTTTGTCTCCAGACGCAAGCCAGAGATTGCATGACTCCTCAAATATTATTCCTCTTCTCTAAATGTTCATAGGGTGCTAATTTGGTGTTCCTGCTCCCTATGAATTTCTACTCTGGTTATGTCTTGAGTCTCCAGGCCCATTTGGAGATCCAGCAGTTGCTTTGTGCTCTGTTTTCATTAGGTAGTGGGAGAGACTGTGGGCTTTTTTATCCATTGCTTCAGGGTTGTTTTGGTGACTTTATCTTTTGCTCCCAAACATAGCTGGGTGATCCAAGAACATGGATGGACCATGCCTTATTAATTGTATCCAAAAACCCTTCCCCGTTTGCCCATAGAGGGAAAAACAGAAAGGGGATTGGTCTCGGGTTTTCTTCTTCTTCCAGCAGAAGGAGGATGAGTTTATGGTCTAAGTTCCACTTTGCTAGAATTTTTGTGGAGATGATCATCTTCTCGGAGAGGAAGAAACTCTGAAGAAGGAATCTATCCAGCCTGGCCGAGATGTGATCCTCCCCTATTCTATGATTAGTCCATGTGTATAGTCAATTTTTTTGGCTTGAAATCCATTAAATCCCATTGTTGAATTAGGGTTTCCACTAAGGGAAGGAAGCAATCCCTACTGTTGGTTCCTCCCTGTTTTTCCTTTGGGTCTAGGATTAGGTTTAAGTCTCCGACATTAATTATATTATTGAGAGAGTATGCTTCCAAAAAATCAGTAAGAGTTTGCTAACACTGTTCCTTTTCTGCATAGAGGACAGGTACATAGAGGTTAAAGAGTGCAATGTTTATCTTACTTGATAGGTGTCGGAGTTCGGTGTAAACCCAGTGTTGTGTCTAAAAGGAGCTCTCAAGCAGGAACTTTTCAGACTCCCAGAGAGTGGCTAACTCGCCGCATGTACCTCTAACACTTACCACTTTTCCAACTTTTTTTTTTCCATTTTACTTTGCTGAGTTCTAGAATGGCTTCACCTTCTATTTTAGTCTCTTGGAGCATGAAGATATTGGGAAGTTCTGATTTTAATAGGCTCTTTATTGCTTCAACTTTTGATGGGTTCCCCGGTCCTCTGTAATTCCAAGAGACTAATCACATTATTTACTGGTAGGGGTTGGGGTAGCACCTCCCTTAGGAGGCCTGGTTCTAGTATTTCTGTCAATAGACATCTCTATAGTGGCCTAGCTTCCTTTCATTTTTTGTCTCTCTACTTCTTCTCTAGCCTCTCCGTGAGATTTCCTCCCCACTCTTTTCAAGGGCCTCTCAGATTTTTCATCTTCCAAGGATCCCAATATCTCAGGGGTCTTATTTCTTGTCATATCTTCATAGGTTGGGGAGCTAGAGGCACCTTTTGGGGATGCGATTTGGACTGATTCCTCTTGCCTTTTATTTTCTTCCATGTTATTTGCCTGTTTGTCATCCTCTTTATCTGCTAGGTCTTGGATATTTTCTGGTGTGTTGAGTATATCAAAGGGGTTTGTTTATATGTCTGGTATTGGAGGGATTGAGCTTCCTTCTGCTTGGGTTTTGGTAGGAGCAACCCGCCCAGTGGATACAACTTTCCCTTTATTCCTGTTTCTTTTCTTAGTTGGCCCTAATATTTGAACGTGAGTCCATTGATCTCCTTTCTCCTCCTCAGCTCCATTCTCTGATTTATTTTTGCAATGCTTGGCAAAATGGCCATAGCCATGGTAGTGTCGACATTTAAATGGGAGTTTCTCATAGTCTAGGACTTGTATGTGTGTCTAGTCAGCCACCGTGAGTTTAATGGCTTCAGGGAGACCTTCTTCCAGGTCTACATCTACACAAATTCGTGCACAGGAGTATTGGTCTCTTCTTTCTTCTCGGTCAATGTATTTTCCTAGCTTGTTGCCTATGGCTTCTAAGGATTTAGGGTTCTGTTGATGCCCCAAAAATCGTTGTATCAACATTGGGGGATAACCACCCGGTCCGGACCTTAATACAGCTCCTTTTCCGTTTGGAATGGTGGCTCCGGCTGGGGATAATGGGACCAGTTTCCCAGCAATGAATAAACGGGATGAATGATTGATTGATTGACTAATCTAATGATAGGCGAATAACTTAGTTTATCAGCGAAATAAAAAGAATTACTACTAATCCAGGGAACTATTGTACTTTGAAGTGTAGCGCTTGATGATCTAGTTTTATTAACAGGCATGTAGATGACTCCATCTAATAAACATGGAAATTTACTCATTCAAGGATTACTTTGCTTAAATAGTTAAACAAGGTGATTAACGCAATATTGCTACACTCATCATTTATATCATCAATACATATATGATCAAAAGAAAAGCATTACCATAAACATCCAATAGTGGAGGGAATAAAGAAATGCTGTTAAAACACATACATATATTCGATAATAGAAAAGGCGATCAAATAACAATTCATATAAAAAGAATGGATTCAGACATAGATAATAGTACCATATGAGCTGCGAGTCACTCTCCAATATCAATCGCTATTTGAAATTCTTCCTCTAACGCAGAAATACTTTCAAACAAAGACAGTAGTGCACATTTGTATAAAAGCTTCTTTGCCAAAATCAGAATGATTGGTCCAGTTTTATAAAAGAATATACCTGAAGTACAGTAGTGCAACTTCAGGTTTTAAGTCAAGTACAAAACTTTACGACCCTTTCTAAAAACATGAAAGGGTCTATAAATACTGAATTAAACTAACTATCTATGAAACTGAAATCCTACTTAATTGGTATCAAAGGATCTTGAATATATCCTTATCAGCAACCTGGCAGTCGGCGGCATGAATCATCAAGTAGGTTGTTTGCCTTTAAACATGAGCTGACTTATCGCAAGCATTGGCTCCACTTCGGGCGGTCTGTTGAGGCGAGAGTTAAGTTGGGCGGCATACGTGGCATCTTGCATATTGGGGATAATATACCCGATTGCATCTGTAAGGCATTTGAGGGCGGCTCTTTGACTGTGTGGTTTTACCAAGAAGAACCAATAGATGTCCCATGTTAAACTATTAATTCCAGCAATTAATCTCACCTTTTCCTCTAGATCTGGATAACATGACTGCTCCAATGTTTTCACCGCTGTCAATTTACCTAGAGTGCATTGGGAAATCATGTTTGACAAGTAGAGAGTATTATTAACCAATTCAACCAAATTACTTGTGGTCGATTTGCATCTTGAAATTTCCCTCTCTGCTTTCATTAACTGGGACTGCCATTCTGTAAACAATATTTCTTTATGTGACTATAAAATTATTGGTAAATTTGCCGCTTGTCCCTGATCGGTATCTTGCCAGTCAAGAAATTCAGTTAATGTTTCTTCAGCTTGATCCAATTCTGTTCTAGCCTTTTCTGTTCGTTTACTTATTGATGCCGTCAATTCGCATAGTGGTTCCGCCTGGGCGATTTGTTGACATAGAAGTTTGATTTGTGCTATTAATGCCTTATTTATCTGTAATTCTTCTAATTTGAATTCGGCTATCTGTGGAACGCCCTTTGTCTTCTCAAGCTGTGCTGATAGTTGAGCAATCTGCTCATCTTTTGACTTCAGCATTTGTTCATTTGCTGCCCTCAGTTGTGCCAAGGCTTCAGACAACTCTTTCTGCTTCTGGATTGCGCCGTGATCAATCCTCTATTTCTCTTCCCGCAATTGTTGAGTTAACTGATTATTTATTTTCTTTTGTGTTAACAATTGCTGTTCTGTCTGCTCTGCTTTCTGTTGTGCTTCTGTTAGGTGTGCTTGCAATAAAAAGATTTCTTGGTCTTTCGTTTTTAATAAAAGACTCACCTCTGATGCCTTGTCCATTGTTGTTGCCGAATAGGCTCCAGCATATTGTGATAGTTTTGTTAGGTCATCAGAGGGGTCAAATTCCTCCTTCCAAACCACATTGCCCGTGACCGTTTGTTCTGGGAAAAGGGAAGGTTGATCAGTCCTTCTTCTCTTCCTCTGTCGTTTTACCATAGCTTTGTGCCTTGGGCTATAGAAGACATCCAAGGGAGGAATTTCTTCTATCTGCAAAATAATTTGATTGGAGGGATCCTTTGGGATTATTTCTACTTCCTTTGAACTGGGTAGGCCGCTGGTTCCACTTGGAACCTGTTGTGAAGTGGTTTCCTATGTATCTGTTGCTTTCGAAGTTTCGGTGTCCTTTGAACATTCAAGACTACTGATAATTGAATCAAATTGCTGCCATTCCTGGAGCAATTTGGGATCAATTTGAGTATCCACATTTACCTCTATGTTGCTCTGTTTTTGCTCTTTAGTCTGGGTTTCCTCTTGCACTTTCTCCTATTTTTCTGTTGTAACCGGCGGTTCCTTTGAATGTTGTTGTTCAGGCTCGCTTGGTCTTGTTGCTGGGGTTGTTGCTAACAGATCTAGAGGCAGAGTTTGCAACCTCTGTTCTCTAAGTCTGTTGAATTCAAATAACCCTTCATCTTTGTATTCCATTATGGCTAGCGATCTAACTTGATACATTGATTCAGCCGAGGAGAACAGGTCATCAAATTTATCTTCTATATGATCAAACTTTGTCAATTTGGCCTGTTCAAGAGTATTATAGGCGACTTTGTTGGGATCAAATTTCCTGTTAGGGAGAGTCGCTAGAGTTAATGATTTCATCTTCGTAGCTTCTTTTTCCACATGTTTAAAATCATGCAAAGTGTAGACACCACATCTCAGAGGAAAGGAGGGCCAGACCTGCTTCTTATTTTTCTTTAGAGTTTGTGTAACTCCCTCGGCAATAATCTGATAGGCTATCTCCCTTGCCAGCAGTTTGTCAGGTATGTACAAAGAAAGGACATGAGGTTCGGCTTGGCTGCCGAAAATTCTTACATAAGTCAATTTCTCCTCTCCGAACCATCTTCCTATTGATGTTAAATCAATCCCTGCTTGGTAAGAAATTTTGGGAGCAGGTTTATTAAAAATAGAATAATGAATGGGTAACATGAAGCCGTTGCAGACTTGGTACAAATGGTGCTTATAGGAAGTCTTCCACAATTTCTGATGGTATATTTGAATAGGCGTGGGGTCTTGTGGAGTCCACCTCCAGCCGAGTACAGGAAACTCAGAATTAAAACACAGGGTATCTAGTATATAAGCACTATAGTAGAATGGGGGAATAATCCTTTCTGAGATGGAAGTTTTAGTTCTAAAACTAAGAACTGTGGTCGCTAGCTTATCTGACAGTATGGTTGCCCAACCCATTATCTCACTATTACATGCCGCTTCCATCAAGGGAACCATTTCTATAGTGAAATTAGCGGAATCGTGCAACCCCCAAAATCTACACATCATTATCCTAGCATAACAATACGGAGAACATAGAGAATCAACAGAGTACTTACCGGAAGTTTCATGCTTGTGTTTTGCCGGATTTTTCCTCCATTCACGAATGGGTTCGGATTCAGTTTCGTTCTCATTTCGGAATTTCTCCAGAAATGTCTTGTTGTATTTCTTCTATGGCTCAGGCAAATGATACATTTGCCTCAAATCATCAGCCTTGAATGAACCAAAGATTCTCCCATCTCTGGTGCAGAAAGTTCTGTCTGCGATTGGGATTTCCTCAATTGCCCACTTTACTACATCCGTATATGGGAGAATTTGTTCCCGAGCCGCTATCCGATGAAGGAAAGAGTCGGCCAAGTCTTTCAAAGTACCATCAGATTTTCTGCTGGAACCCGCTGTAGCTTGTACTGCCGTCACCTTTGGTTCTTCGGCTTCAATCAAATTATAGGTACTTTGCCAAGTGGTCTTGGCAAGTCCTGAACATGTAGTATCAGATATTAATCCTTTCTTTTTATTTGTTGGATCAGCGACAACTTGTCCTGTGGCTGGTGTAGTGGAAGCGACTGTGGTTTTCTTAGACTTCTTTCCCATTCTACTTGAATCTATTACTTCGGAAGAATTCTGCACAGTAGTGGAAATAAGCGTAACACAGAGAATTGGTAGCGAAAACCAAATACGAGTGAGATATATTGATCAATGCATGATGAGAGATGAACTTAAAGTGGTCGCGGATACAATCTATGAGAAGATTTTTTAAGCTTACTATTTCATTAAATGGCCATTAAAACCTGCCAATCCTTTAAATGCTCATCATATCTCTTATCGGCCGCATGATTTGTTTAAGCGTGCCTTGGACGTTTTGGCGGTTGAGCGCAGGTGAATCACTGTTTGAAAGATAAGGCCTTAAATACGAATTAATCGTAATACCTCTGCTTTAACGGCTTTTTGAAGTTTGCGCTTTTGGCTTTATCGCAATCGGGTGTCGGGGAAAACTTAAATCTTTATATTGACACCTTTTGAAATCCCCGATCGCCGATAGCGATATCACATCGCATCACATTGGGAGTATGGGCACTTTAAAAAGCATGCATGGTATATCCCCGATCGCCGATAGCGATATCGCATCGCATCGGAGCGAAAGGGACGTGATCGCATCACATCAGAGCAAAAAGCATTTAATCGCATCGCATCGGAGCGGGAGGCACTTTTGTTATGGGAACTTATTATTGCCGATATCCGATAGCCTACTGCATGTCATCGCATCAGAGAAAACCAATGGGCCTTTAAGTTATGCCTCCTTTGTCATTGCGATATGCGATCTTGCGATCGCTTTATCGCAATGATAAAATATTAATTATTTATATTATAAGACCAAATAATTGGTTTGTCAAAAAGGTTTTTTATAATGCTTTCATTTTGTTTTTCGGACCTTTTTGAATAATAGAAAGTTGATACCAATTAAAAACAAAAAGGGACCCATTTCATATTATAGTCAAATGAATAAAATGGTATGAAATGGGGGGTTGTTGTAGAGCACAACAATTGGCGATTCGCTGGAAGAAACAATTATCTCTGAAAAGTATGGAAATACTTAAACTTTTTCAAAATAGAGTTCTCATCAAAGGGGAAAATTCTAATATAACTAGCTATATATGCATTCCGAGTAAAATGAAACTATCTTTGCTAATTTCTTCTCTTGTTTAAAATTAGATACATTCTAAGTTTTAAATTGGCCTCTATTGGTTGATGATGATAAAATAGAAAACGTTTCCAAATCAGCTTTTAGAATTGACTCCTTTGTCATAGGTAGAGCCTCTACTGCCAGCAAACGTTCATAGTTTCGACAGGGATACCTTTTAACCATGCTATTGTCCATTATCTTGCTCATTTGAGAGTATGATTAACATAATGAATTCCAAAACATGTTTTCATATTTTGTATTTCTTTTCCACTTTTCTGTTATTTTGTAAGATAAAAATCCATTGTCCTGGTTTGGTGGCCAGCTTAGTGACAATGCCATTCACTAGTAGTAATTTAACCGAACAAGCTGGCTCGTGATGAGACCCCTTGTCTTATAATTCTAAGCCATTACCCTGTTTTGGTATGCAGTAATGGTAATGTCGGTTAAACTATTTCCCTATGATCATGGTAAGCAGGCTTGTAATAAGACCTCTTATCTTTTATATCAAATATTTTAGAATTACACTTTGAGTAATCATAAGCTCTGGTGAGTGGGATGGACAACTTTCTCCTTAAGAGTAAATGGATGACAAGATAAGAGTTAAGGATGCTGAAATTGGATTAGTTTCTATTTTGATATTGATAACCCTTTTGTGACCAATTTATAAACATAAAATGATTTACAATATTTCTAAACTTTGGGAAGTGTTTACAAAAATTGAAGTGTAGTTTCAGAATGTAATTACACCTAATTTCCCAGAATTATCCCTCTTGTTTAAGACTTCTATTACTTTAAAAGTAAATATCAACCCTACTTGTTTTGAGTAACTTTCAAGTACAACAAAGGTCAATGGTAGATATCTCACAACTTTATTTTCTAATGATCCTACAAACTATAAAATTCTAAAAAAAGGGGAGAAGGGGTTACCTTCTCAATTGAAGAATTTCTTTAAGATAAGGCCATTAACAGGGAGAGAATCTCTCAAACCTGATAAATCTTCTAATATGAAGGTTGAATGGCCTATCTTCTCACAGATCTGAAATGACCCAAGCCACATCTTTTGGAACTTGGTGTGATTTCCCTTGTCCTCATGGGCTTTGTCCCATTTCAGGACCAAATCACCGACTTGAAATTGTTTTGAACCGGATGAGATTAAATCAAAGGATGACTTGATGATTTGTTGATGTTTTGCATGAATAACCTTGGCTTTTTCTCTTTCCTCTTCTAATTTTAAAATTTGGTCATGTCTAAGTTGAATAGAAGAAGAAGGGCTTTCCTCAATAAACTACACTAGGGCTAGAGAAGGAAGAATAATATTTGTTGGTAGTACTGCTTCTTTTCCATATACAAGGTTGAACGGGGAAGATCCTATGGAAGCCTTTTGCGTTATCCTATCAGCCCATAGTGCGAATATTAAGGATTTGTGCCATTTTTTATGATTCTGTTCGATGGTTCGCTTAATAATTTTAATCAGATTCTTATTTGTAGACTCTGCTAAACCATTACCCTGGGGATAGTAATTAGCAGAATATTTTAATTTAAATCCTCTTTTAATAGCGAAATCAAACATAGCATTGCCTGAAAAGTAAGATGCATTATCAAAAACAAGAGCATTAGGGACACCAAACCTGGTAATGATGAATTTATCTATGAATTCAATGATTGCCTCAGAATTTGTTGTCTTCAAAGGAATTGCTTCAACCCATTCAGTAAAATAATCAGTAGCAGTAAGGATATACTTATGCTGTTTGGAAGAATGAGGAGTAATTTACCCAATGATATCCAATCCCCGTTGCTCAAATGGTTGTTCAATGTTGACTGGTTGCAAAGGGAAAGATGGTTTTCTTTGCCTTCCACTAGAAGTTTGACAATTTTGGCATTTCCTTACATATTCATGAGCATCTCTAAACAGAGTGGGCCAGTAATATCCAGCATGAATGATTTTATGGGCTGTTGTATCAGCTCCAAAATGTCCTCCTGCTGGTCCATCATGTAATTCCTGCAAGACCTTTTGTGCTTCAGGTTTTTCTAGGCATCTTAATAAGATTGAATCATAATTTTGCCTAAAAAGCACATCATCAATAATTGTGAAATTTTTTGCTTTTAATCTAATGGCCCTTTTGTTTTTGTAAGACAGGTTAGGAGGTGCATACCCATTTTTCAAATAAAATATTAAGTCAGCATATTGTGATTCTGAATCAGTAATACTTATTTGGTTGATTTCTTCGGTTTGATCTGTATCACCTGATTCTGGAATGTTGGATGCTCCTGCCAATAACTTGCAAAAACCTTGGCCTCTAACAATCTTTGCTGGTTTAATTTCTAAATCATATTCTTGAAGTGCTGTAACCCAATTTGCCCTTTTTTCACCTAGTTCTCTTTGGATTAATAGTTGCCTTACTGCAGGGAAAGGAACTATAACTTTTGTGTGGGCTTTTAAAAGGAAGGGTCTGTAATGTTTGACAGCTTTATATACAACAAAGGCTTGTTTTTCTACCTCGGAGTAATTCAATTCAGCACCCTGAAGATTTGAACTATAGAATGAAATGGGTGCTTCCGAATTGTGGTCATAATCTGTGTGAGTACTACTGCATAAGATAAATCGGATGCGATAGTGTGTGAAATGATTAGAAAAATTGGGGGTATTTAAGGCGGGGGCTTTAATTATTGATTGTTTGATTAAATCAAACGCTTCCTTTTCTGCTAATCCCCACTTAAAGACTGAATTTTTCTTAATCATAGTTTGAAGTGGCAAAATGATTTGAGAAAAGTCTGGAACAAATCTTTTGACAAAATTGATTTGGCCTAAAAATGACTGCATGGATTTTTTATTATGAGGGAAAGGGATTTCAGAGATTTCTTTGATCCTATCGGGATCAATATAAATGCCATCTTTAGACACAATAAAGCCTAAGAGCTTTCCTTGGTCAAAAGCGGAGAAAGATTTTTTAGGGTTAAGTGAAATACCATATCTTTTGCAGCGTTGAAAATTTGATTTAAATCATGCAAATGATTGGACTTCTTCTTAGAAAATACAGTAATATCGTCTAGGTATACAACTACTGTTCTGTTAATCAACCCTTTAAAAGCTATATCCATTGCTCTTTGGAACGTCGCTCCTGCATTAATAAGTCTGAAAGGCATTTTCTGATACACATATGTTCCCCATTTTGTTCTGAATATGGTTTTGAGTTGGTCATCAGGATGGACCAAAACTTGGTTATATCCTGAGAAATCGTCTAGAAAGGACATTAACTCAGAGCCTGCTACTGATTGGAGTATCTTCTCCATAGTAGGTAATGGGAAATTATCTTTTAAGCTCGCCTTGTTCAAATTTCTGAAACCTATACAAATCCTAATGTCGCCATTTTTCTTTCTGACTGGCACCATATTGGAGACCCAGTTTGAGTGCCGAACGGGAAAAATAATCTTAGCTTTCAAGAGTTTATTAAGTTCATATTTTATTTGACTCTCTAAGTTCGGATGTATTTTTCTCAACTTCTGCTGAATTGGTTTCTGTTCGGGAAGCATTGGAATGGTATGCTGGATGATGGATGTATCATATGTCTTTAAATCATCATATTTCCAAGCAAAAACCTGTTTATTTTTCCGTAACAGTCTAATGAATGCTTCCTTTTCTTCCAAGGAAAGTCCTAATCCTAAATTAATGTTTTGAGGAGTTTGCTCAGTGCCAAGGTTTATCAATTCAAACCTTAGGGTAGAACTTTGGAGCTTTGTATTAGACACAGGTTTAAACCTATCTTTAATATGATAAAGATCTTCAAGCTTCACCACAGGCTTAGGGATTAAATTCTCCTCGGGTTTACCTTTCATTTGATGGTCATGCTCGTTTTCCTCAATGATTTGATCATCATAGGACTTTTCGGAAGTTAAAAACTATAAAATGTCTTCATCGTGGTTGAATACTCTCCAGTTAGTTACATTGTCGGGAATTGATGGCCTAAAAAGCAATTCTACTGAAAATCTATCTAGGCTATAGTCTTCGGAAGGTAGGAGCTTGGAAGCAACATTGGCTAGCAGGTCAACTGCCGAATTTTGAGACCTGGGAATAGAAGAAATATTGAATGCCGAAAAGTGGGAGGTGAGTTCCTGTACCAGTGATTGATAATGTTTGAGATGGGTAGAAATACAATGAATTGTATTCCTTACCTGTTTGATAATAATTTCAGAATCTCCAAACACTTTCAAATATTGGACCTTGAGGCCAACAGCTTTATATAGACCTTGGACTAAGGCTTCTTATTCTGCTGTGTTATTTGTGCATTCAAATTCTAACCTACAGGACAACATTGTTTTTTCTCCTTGCGGGCTAATCAAAATATATCCTGCTCCTGAGCCCTCACTAGATTTGGACCCATCGAAATATAACGACCAAAATAAAGAAGTATTAACAATTTTATTTACAGTTTTCTCAGTATCATTGAAACATCTTGACCTATCTGTTTGTGAATAATTTTTGATCTGAGATGTAAAATGGTTTACTGAGAAAGGGGATGGTTGGGCAACGAAGTTTCCAAATAATGACTCTGATGAATAATTCCCCAAAATGTTGTTATTAAATGTTATTGGTTGGTTTTCTTGTTCAAATTCAGTAACTGTATGGGTCATATGCTTTTCCCGATCGATTCTTATTTGATTTGGCTTACCCTTATAGGGAAGCCACATATGTGACCAATCAGTAGAAATATACCCATGTAGTTTTTCAGACCAATGCCTACTTAAGATCAAACCATAAAATTCAGGTATATCGGCGATTAAGATATCAATCCTTTGTACTATTCTGGGATCAGCAGATAACCTGATAGTTACGGAGTTGATCTCTCCTAAAACCTGTACTTTAGTCCTGTCCAACTGTACAATATGAATAACAGACTTCTGGGGTTCAATGTTTAGTTTGGAACAAACTGAAGCTGGCATTATGTTAGAAGATGCCCTTGAGTCAATCAAGCAGTTGTGCAGGTTTCTATTGTAGATTTCATAGGTTAAAAGGAAAGGTGGAGTATGAGAATTTGATCTATCTCCTATTAGGACTGCATCAATAGCTTCGACCATACCAGAAGGTGGTTGACCTGTATCGTTTGCAGCTTTAGCATTGGGAAGAGGTGAAGTAGGAACAACATTTAATTCTTTGAGAAGCAATTTTTGCTGATGTTTCAATTTACTAAGTTCAAACATGGTAATGTTTGCCTTAGTCTTTTTCATGTCATCAACAATATTGTAATCCATTGAATCAGACACTACCAGTGTCTTAGATGTTGATGGGATTGTTGAGGTTGAAGGTTGGTTTTGTGGAATTGTTACATGTGGCTTCTTCGGGGGTACCTTTTCCTTTGTTGTAGCAGCACCTGCACTTCTTTTCTTCGAAGTTGTCTGAACAGGTTCGGAGGTACCTTTACTCCTGGTAGTGACAGGAAACGCTTCTTCTTCGTTTTCTGTATCGGAGTTAGGTAGTTTAAAATCCCACATTCCATGACATTCAACAACTTCCTCTTCTTCATCAGTTGGTGTAGTTGTTTCTTCTTCTCCTTCTTCAAGATCTGAATCTGCATTTGATATAACATTTGGTGGTTTTGATTCAGTTTTCTTATAATTTCTAAAGGGTCTTTTGGTTGAGGTTTCGGCTACTTGTTTTTTGATTTCAACCATTTCATTTGACATAGTCTTGAGGACCTTTTGAAGACCTTCCATGTCATATGGATCTTTAGGGGTTTTCTTCTTTGAATCATCTTTAAAAGAAACTTTTTTGGTTTTTCTATCTTCAAGAGCGGCTTTCTTCTCTAGAGCATTAATACGTTTCTCCACAGCAAGTGCTTCTTTCATGTTTTCAGCTAAAGTAGGTTTTCCAGCCCTGTCTACAAAAATAGCTATATTGGCAGGTAGGGCAGTTATATACCACTCGCTTTGGATTTGCTCACTTGGTCTGGAGGCCGTTGGGATTTTATTCAAGAGTTTATTGAATCGTGCATTGAATTCTTTAATTGGTTCCCTATGCTCTATCCTAAGATTGGAGAGATCATTTATTAGTGTAGCCAAAGACCTATCATCACCATACTTAGTAAGAAACTGTTCTTGGCAAGTCGTCCAACTGGTAATGGAACCAGAAGGTAAAGAAAAATACCAGGATCCTGCTGATCCTTGCAAAGTATAAGGGAAAAGCCTAACGACAACATCTTGCTCTGTTACTCCCTTCAAGTTAACTGCCAACATGAAGTTATTAATATGTTCCTCAGCTTGTGTTCCATCATCTGGATTAAACTTGGGTAGCCATTTTTCAGGTGCATCAGGTAATGCATGCAATGGGGCAGGCATATTGACTGCACCAGGCCTGGTCCATGGATCTGCCATTGTAACCGCAGTAGTGGATGATATTACTGTTGAACTTACAGTAGTCTGGGAAGGAGTTAATATTAAGGATTGAGTAGTTTGGGATGTTGTAGTTGCTAATCCCTGATGAACAACAATGTGTGATGAGGGAGTGGATGGTTGACTTCGCACGGGGGAAGGTGAGATGGACGATGTGGATGAAAGTTCTTCATTGTCAGATCCTTCAGTGTTTTTCTTCGCTTTTTTCCTTTTGGGTAAAGGGAACTCAGTAGGTTCAATACCGAGCTTTCCACTCTGAAGTCTGGTGAGAGGGTGAGGTAAATTGAACTACGAAGTCACACTGCTTTGCGATACCTCAGATTTCTGTTGTAAAATCGAGAAGCTCTGAAGTTTGTGGATAAGAGACTGAACTTCAGGGGATTCAAGACTTAGCTGTTCTGGAGTATGATGGGTTTGAGCAGTGGTAGTTGATTCCTCTTCTTCTTGTTTGGATACTGGAGAACCAGCATGCAATTGGGAAGTACGAGGTGATGCGGAGGGAGAATTACTCTTAGAATGGCCTACAGATTTGGGTTTGCTTGCCATTCACAGTTGAGGCCCTCCTTCTAGCGCCAAAAATGTTGATGCCCCGAAAATCGTTGTATCAACATTGGGGGATAACCACCCGGTCCGGACCTTAATACAGCTCCTTTTCCGTTTGGAATGGTGGCTCCGACTGGGGATAATGGGACCAGTTTCCCAGCAATGAATAAACGGGATGAATGAATGATTGATTGACTAATCTAATGATAGGCGAATAACTTAATTTATCAGCGAAATAAAAAGAATTACTACTAATCCCAGGAACTATTGTACTTTGAAGTGTAGCGCTTGATGATCTATGTTTATTAACAGGCATGTAGATGACTCCATCTAATAAACATGGACATTTACTCATTCAAGGATTACTTTGCTTAAATAGTTAAACAAGGTGATTAACGCAATATTGCTACACTCATCATTTATATCATCAATACATATATGATCAAAAGAAAAGCATTACCATAAACATCCAATAGTGGAGGGAATAAAGAAATGTTGTTAAAACACATACATATATTCGATAATAGCAAAGGCGATCAAATAACAATTCATATAAAAAGAATGGATTCAGACATAGATAATAGTATCATATGAGCTGCAAGTCACTCTCCAATATCAATCGCTATTTGAAATTCTTCCTCTAACGCAGAAATACTTTCAAACAAAGATAGTAGTGCACATTTGTATAAAAGCTTCTTTGCCAAAATCAGAATGATTGGTCCAGTTTTATAAAAGAATATACCTGAAGTACAGTAGTTCAACTTCAGGTTTTAAGTCAAGTACAAAACTTTACGACCCTTTCTAAAAACATGAAAGGGTCTATAAATACTGAATTAAACTAACTATCTATGAAACTGAAATCCTACTTAATTGGTATCACATGATCTTGAATATCTCCTTATCAGCAACCTGGCAGTCGGCGGCATGAATCATCAAGTAGGTTGTTTGCCTTTAAACTTGAGCTGACTTATCGCAAGCATTGGCTCCACTTCAGGCGGTCTGTTGAGGCGAGAGTTAAGCTGGGCGGCATAGGTGGCATCCTGCATATCGGGGATAATATACCCGATTGCATCTGTAAGGCATTTGAGGGCGGCTCTTTGATTGTGTGGTTTTACCAAGAAGAACCAATAGGTGTCCCATGTTAAACTATTAATTCCAGCAATTAATCTCCCCTTTTCCTCTAGATCTGGATAACATGACTGCTCCAACATTTTCACCGCTGTCAATTTACCTGGAGTGCATTGGGAAATCATGTTTGACAAGTAGAGAGTATTATTAACCAATTCAACCAAATTACTTGTGGTTGATTTGCATCTTGAAATTGCCCTCTCTGCTTTCATTAACTGGGACTGCCATTCTATAAACAATATTTCTTTATGTGACTCTAAAATTCTTGGTAAATTTGCCGCTTGTCCCTGATCGGTATCTTGCCAGTCAAGAAATTCAGTTAATGTTTCTTCAGCTTGATCCAATTCTGTTCTAGCCTTTTCTGTTCGTCTACTTATTGATGCCGTCAATTCACATAGTGGTTCCACCTGGGCGATTTGTTGACATAGAAGCTTGATCTGTGCTATTAATGCCTTATTTATCTGTAATGCTTCTAATTTGAATTCGGCTATCTGTGGAATGCCCTTTGTCTTCTCAAGCTGTGCTGATAGTTGAGAAATCTGCTCATCTTTTGACTTCAACATTTGTTCATTTGCTGCCCTCAGTTGTGCCAAGGATTCAGACAACTCTTTCTGCTTCTGGATTGCGCTGTGATCAATCCTCTGTTTCTCTTCCCGCAATTGTTGAGTTAACTGATTATTTATTTGCTATTGTGTTAACAATTGTTGTTCTGCCTGCTCCGCTTTCTGCTATGCTTCTGTTAGTTGTGCTTGCAATAAAAAGATTTCCCGGTCTTTCATTTTTAATAAAAGACTCACCTCTGATGCCTTGTCTATTGTTGCTGCCGAATAGGCTCCAACATATTGTGATAGTTTTGTTAGGTCATCAGAGGGGTCAAATTCCTCCTTCCAAACCACATTGCCCGTGACCGTTTGTTCTGGGAAAAGGGAAGGTTGATCAGTCCTTCTTCTCTTCCTCTGTCGTTTTACCACAGCTTTGTGCCTTGGGCTATAGAAGACATCCAAGGGAGGAATTTCTTCTATTTGCAAAATAATTTGATCGGAGGGATCCTTTGGGATTATTTTTACTTCCTTTGAACTGGGTAGGCCGCTGGTTCCACTTGGAACCTGTTGTGAAGTGGTTTCCTGTGTATCTGCTGCTTTCGAAGTTTCGGTGTCCTTTGAACATTCAAGACTACTGATAATTGAATCAAATTGATGCCATTCCTGGAGCAATTTGGGATCAATTTGAGTATCCACATTTACCTCTATGTTGCTCTGTTTCTGCTCTTTAGTCTGGATTTCCCCTTGCACTTTCTCCTGTTTTTCTGTTGTAACCGGCGGTTCCTTTGAATGTTGTTGTTCAGGCTCGCTTGGTCTTGTTGCTGGGGTTGTTGCTAACAGATCTAGAGGCAGATTTTGCAACCTCTGTTCTCTAAGTCTGTTGAATTCAACTAACCCTTTATCTTTGTATTCCATTATGGCCAGCGATCTAACTTGATACATTGATTCAGCCGAGGAGAACAGGTCATCAAATTTATCTTCTATATGATCAAACTTTGTCAATTTGGCCTGTTCAAGAGCATTATAGGCGACTTTGTTGGGATCAAATCGCCTATTAGGGAGAGTCGCTAGAGTTAATGATTTCATCTTCACAACTTCTTTTTCCGCATGTTTAAAATCATGCAAAGTGTAGACACCACATCTCAGAGGAAAGGAGGGCCAGACCTGCTTCTTATTTTTCTTTAGAGTTTGTGTAACTCCCTCGACAATAATCTGATAGACTATCTCCCTTGCCAACAGTTTGTCAGGTATGTACAAAGGAAGGACATGAGGTTCGGCTTGGCTGCCGAAAATTCTTACATAAGTAAATTTCTCCTCTCCGAACCATCTTCCTATTGATGTTAAATCAATCCCTGCTTGGTAAGAAATTTTGGGAGCAGGTTTATTAAAAATAGAATAATGAATGGGTAACATGAAGCCGTTGCAGACTTGGTACAAATGGTGCTTATAGGAAGTCTTCCACAATTTCTGATGGTATATGTGAATAGGCGTGGGGTCTTGTGGAGTCCACCTCCAGCCGAGTACAGGAAACTCATAATTAAAACACAGGGTATCTAGTATATAAGCACTGTAGAAGAATGGGGGAATAATCCTTTCTGAGACAGAAGTTTTAGTTTTAAAACTAAGAACTGTGGTCACTAGCTTATCTGACAGTCTGGTTGCCCAATCCATTATCTCACTATTACATGCCGCTTCCATCAAGGGAACCATTTCTATAGTGAAATTAGCGGAATCGTGCAACCCCCACAATCTACACATCATTATCCCAGCATAACAATACAGAGAACATAGAGAATCAACAGAGTACTTACCGGAAGTTTCATGCTTGTGTTTCACCGGATTTTTCCTCCATTCCCGAATGGGTTCGGATTCAGTTTCGTTCTCATTTCGGAATTTTTCCAGAAATGCCTTGTTGTATTTCTTCTCTGGCTCAGGCAAATGATACATTTGCCTCAAATCATCAGCCTTGAATGAACCAAAGATTCTCCCATCTCTGGTGCAGAAAGTTATGTCTGTGATTGGGATTTCCTCAATTTCCCACTTTACTACATCCGTATATGGGAGAATTTGTTCCCGAGCCGCTATCCGATGAAGGAAAGAGTCGGCCAAGTCTTTCAAAGTACCATCAGATTTTCTATTGGAACCCGCTGTAGCTTGTACTACCGTCACCTTTGGTTCTTCAGCTTCAATCAAATTATAGGTACTTTGCCAAGTGGTCTTGACAAGTCCTGAACATGTAGTATCAGATATTAATCCTTTCTTTTTATTTTTTGGATCAATGACGGCTTGTCTTGTGGCTGGTGTAGTGGAAGCGACTGTGGTTTTCTTAGACTTCTTCCCCATTCTGCTTGAATCTATTACTTCGGAAGAATTCTGCACAGTAGTGGAAATAAGCGTAACACAGAGAATTGGTAGCGAAAACCAAATACGAGTGAGATATATTGATCAATGCATGATGAGGGATTAACTTAAAGTGGCCGCAGATACAATCTATGAGAAGATTTTTTAAGCTTACTATTTCAGTAAATGGCCATTAAAACCTGCCAATCCTTTAAATTCTCATCATATCTCTTATCGGCCGCATGATTTGTTTAAGCGTGCCTTGGACGTTTTGGCGGTTGAGCGCAGGTGAATCACTGTTTGAAAGATAAGGCCTTAAATACGAATTAATCATAATACCTCTGCTTTAACGGCTTTTTGAAGTTTGCGCTTTTGGCTTTATCGCAATCGGGTGTCGGGGAAAACTTAAATCTTTATATTGACACCTTTTGAAATCCCCGATCGCCGATAGTGATATTGCATCGCATCACATTGGGAGTATGGGCACTTTAAAAAGCATGCATGGTATATCCCCGATCGTCGATAGCGATATCGCATCGCATCGGAGCGAAAGGGACGTGATCGCATCGCATCGGAGCGAAAAGCATTTAATCGCATCGCATCGGAGTGGGAGGCACTTTTGTTATGGGAACTTATTATTGCCGATATCCGATAGCCTACTGCATGTCATCGCATCGGAGAAAACCAATGGGCCTTTAAGTTATGCCTCCTTTGTCATTGCGATATGCGATCTTGCGATTGCTTTATCGCAATGATAAAAGATTAATTATTTATATTATAAGACCAAATAATTGGTTTGTCAAAAAGGTTTTTTATAATGCTTTCATTTTGTTTTTCGGACCTTTTTGAATAATACAAAGTTGATACCAATTAAAAACAAAAAGGGACCCATTTGATATTATAGTCAAATGAATAAAATGGTATGAAATGGGGGGTTGTTGTAGAGCACAACAGGTTCCAGTAGTGCAGAGGTAGGTGGGGCAATCGCACCCAGACCGGAACGTCCGAGGGCACATCCTGAGTCAGGTCGAAGTGTGGAGTCCATTGATTCAGATAGAGACCGTGAGGCCCCATGAAATATGGGTTGTTTCTGAATATGAGGTTCTTGTCTTCTGCTGCTTCAAATATGAAAGCAAAGAAGCCTTTGCTGATGAAATGGATTTTTATTCCTTCTTTGACCAGTGAACACCAGTTCCTTTGCACCCAGGCTTCTACCACTTTAGGCGAGGGCCATAAGCCTGTGAACTGGCCAATAAGCCCTCGTTCTACTAGGTTTAATGTCGCTTTGCAGGGTTCTTCATTCGGCAGAGCAACTGTGGGGATGGATTCCATTTTTTTTTTAAATTCTGCTAGTTTTTAGTTGTTGGCCATTTATCACATGCTGCTACCAAATTTCGGAATGCAGCTAGCTCAGTTGGCAAGGGAGTTTCCTTTTCGCAGCCCCTTCCTGGGGCCACGACTCTGGAGCTTTGCACAAATTCATGGATGGTTGTGTATCTTTACGCACTCCCTGGGCTTCCTCCTACTGGCCTCAGAGGCTGCACCAGGCTCCCACTATCTGGTTCCTCTCGCGCAAGCTGCTCCAGGGTCCTTACGTGAATTTTTCAAGGTATAGCTAAATATTGATTCAAATCATTTTAACGCATAACAAAACACTAAATTAGATATATAATCCTACTCACATCAATCTTAAATTCAATCTCAAATTCAAAATGGAAAATACTATAAAAATATAGAAATAGCTGGCCTCTGGAGTTTTGATGTTTGGAATCGATTTGCAAAAACTCACACCCGTGTACTTAATGATTCCTTCACACCTTTTTCGTTGGAAGGCTCTTTGAGAATCCAATGTATGTGGCCACCCTTATTTCTCTTTGGTAACAGGAAGCAATAATTGTGGCCAGATGCTTTACATAATTGTGATTGAAATATTATGTTATTTGTTATAACAATTAATGTAAGTATTGTCTAGATCAAAAATTTTGTATAATTATTTATGTATTAATTTTGTTATGAATTAATTTGAATAAATATCAATTTCATTAAGACAAGTTTTGAAATTCTTTATTTTTACACATCTCTAAAAATCAATAACATGTAAAATTGGAAAAAAATTAAATATCATCATTTTTTAATTTCTTTAACGAATACAAGATAATTAAAATTGGAAAATTATGAAAAAAAATAAATGTTTTCACTTTTAACATTTTGCTACTAAATTTGCACCAAAATCCTTATAACAGCCATTTAGAACAACATTGAAAACACACTTTAAAAGTTTTCTATGTGGGGGAATGTGCAGTACCTTTGATAAAGTGGATTGGAATGTTGGTTGCATCGTAATCATAGCCTTGTATTCTTTATGGCGTATATATTCCAAACCTCTCTGTTTTTCCTTTCCTTCCCAATAAAGGGTCTGCTCCTTTTTTCTCACCGAAAATTGAAAGGCTTGGGACGTTTCATATGCCTGGTTAATGATAATTTTTACAGTCATCACTTATCAAAGATCCTTGGGTCAAAAGTTTTCATCCTATTATTTATAAAGTAAATATTTTTTTCCCTAAAAATAGATACCTGATGTCATAAACTCAACTGAAGCTCAAGTAAGTCTGGTTAAGAAAGATTCATAATATATATATATATATATATATATATATATATATATATATATATATATATATAATTATAATTAATTAATTAAAATGAGACATTACTTTCCAAATAAGTAATAGATTGGAAAAAATAATAAATAAGTTAGAAAATTGAATTTGAAGATGAAAGTACTTTCTAAAATATAAGTTAAACCATCACTATAAATAGTTAAATATAAGAATGACCATAAATTTTAAGTTTAATATGGTTTATTTATATCATTACACGATTTTATTAATTTAAGGTAATCTAGAAAGTGGTTTATGCGTTAATAAATGTTTAAATATGAGAATGACACTAAATTTTAAGTTTAATATGGTTTACTTATATTCTTATATGATTTTATTAATTTTAGGTAATTTAGAAAGTGGTTTAGGTATTGATAAATGTTTGTTATAAAAGTTTTTGATTGAACATGCATGTGCTTTATGTAATTGAATCAATTCATTTAATATTTTATTTTATTTTTATTCAAAAACTAAATATATGTAAAGTGGAGTAGATATTAACATTTTTCCAGTTTACTATTATTTTCAAAGAAAATTTTGTGGGGACGTAAAACAATAGATTGTGAACTTTGACCAAACTTAACATATATTTTAAATGATAATCCCTTTCTAGCTTTGGAAATCTAGAAATCAAGATGTCTTAAGTGTGATAAGTTTTATATATTATTGTTCATATATTCTAAATGATAATTTCTTTCTAGTTTTGGAAATCTAGAAATCAAGATATCTGCAAGTGTGATGAGTTTCATATATTATTGTTCATTTACATATCGAAGTGCAAGTAGATAAGTAGATAAATGCTTATTATATATTGACCTATGAGAATTAACAAGAATTTCGATAGGGCCCATGCATTTTTAATTGGTTTTCATTAGAGAAATATAAATCTTATTCATCTATGTTTTTTTAATGGTTTAAGTAATTGATAGGCTAATATAGAGTGCATCGTGGAGCTACACAACACGTTCATTAAAAGAGGGAGTGTTGACAAAGTTACCCACATGATCAACATGATTATTCCTCCTAGTTTTTAATCACCAATAATTTGTCATATTAACCTTTGGTCATGTTTGAGTGGTTGCATGTGTAAGAGAAACATGATGAAAACACATCAAAATTCATTTGTCGACGCGTTTCGAACCAACAAGTGTGGTTCATTGTCAGGACACTTGCTGGTTCAAAATGTGATGACAAATGAATTTTGATGTGATTATCACCAAAAACATTTCTCAAGAATTTGATATGGATCATAAAAGCTTCAATTCAATTATGATAAAAACAATTAAGGATTGCTAGTTTTATGTATCCATTAAATAAATATGGACATCCCACACCACATGATGATGATCTAAAGCTCGAATTACTCTCCTTGTACTTAAGGAGTTATTTTCCTTACCATCCCTTATGGGGCTATGATGACATGTCTTTATTTTTCATATGGTTAAAGGTAAAGTAGTGGATTTAGTAAATTATCACTTTTTTTTTTTAATGTTAAATACAACACATTCTTATATATGAAATGTTTTTATTTTTATTTTTAAATGATACAATTCTCTCTCTCTCACTTACTTTGTGTGTATACATAATCTATATTCTTTATATGTCCGCATTGATTAAGAATCGTGATTCAGGAATTTGTTAATTATTTTTTTTTTTAATTATCAAGTAACAAATGAAAAACAAAGTGAAAATGCATGTAGTAAGCCAATGTTAACCAAAATTATGAGATATGGTTATAAAATTGTGAGATATGGGTAGCTTTAAAGTGTTACATGCAACAAAACCTTCTTCGTTTGAAAGTTGAATTTCAGATGTTAGCTCATTGGTTGACGCGATAGTGCCATCATTTCTTAACCCTAAGAGTATCATTACTTATAAGTCAATATATTTTATCTTTTTTTTTTTTTTTTTCAAGCTAGATCATGTCAAACCTCAATGTTGGATGAAAGTATGATTTGCCAACTAATGGGATGTTATCAACAAGGATTGTGTGAAGCTCGGTCGAGCTTGGACACCCCTTGGGATAGTTTAATTCCTTTAAAGGTGGCTCCCATCCTCAATCCCTCCCCATGAGATTTGAACCTCTAACATAGTGAGGACTAAACCACACACAAACTGATTGATTTACACCTCATGTGCTAAGTCCATGCATCCTTTACGAATTCTTCTTAATACTTATGGTCATTATGTTGATGTCTAATATTCTTTTTTCTTCACTATAACACTAAAATCACTTTTAATTTATTTTATATTTATGATTTATTTTAATATTGATAATAAAAATTTATGATTTCAATAACGTTTTTCCTTTGTCCCTTCAATACTCACTTCCCATATTAGAATTATGTATTTTTTCCAATAACTATATATTTTTTCCAAGCCCTTTATTTGTGGTGGTTCTTTTTACACATGATTGTAAAACAATCATCAAACAATACTTTCTTTATATATGAACCTTGTGTGGAAACCACCTAATTTATTTCTATTTATTTTTTATTTCTCATTTGATTGCTTCAACCAGGGCATCTTCCACATGCAAGGCACTTAAATCACCTAGTTGACTTGTAACACATGAAATGCATTTTAAGATCAAACAACTCCATGGAGCTTATTCATGCTCACACAGGGCACCAAAGTCAATTTCATGCACCATACAAATAAATAAATTAATCAAAATTCTATGGTTACCAGAATCCACCAATCAAGGAATAAGAGAACTTCTAGTCTTACAAACATCCAATATAACCCTCATTTTTGGATTGCTTAAAATCTAAGGTAAACTTCCATTATTCATTACTTTATATAAGAGAACTTCTAGTCTTACAAACATCCACTATAACCCTCGTTTTGGGATTTCTTAAAGTCTAAGGTCAACTTCCATTATTCATCACTTTATTTTCAAAGTATTTGAGGGGTGTGATGACCCCTGGTAATTCTGGATGTGACCTACTAAGTCACTTTAGTTAAATAATTTGGTTCAGAAGTTATTAGCGAGTATAGCTAAATCCAAGGTTAATATTCGTAGAAAGAAACATGTGTTGATTTTATTTATAACATAACATGGTTATTTCTTTTGTTAACTATGGTTGAAGAGAAATGCTAGAGTATGCATACCCTAGGCACTTAGACAATTATGAGTAGTTATCTACTCAGATCCCATTCGAAAAAAAAACATCCAAGGAAAAGGCCAAGAGGGTATGATGAGCCTGAAGATGGGAGGAGGCAAGAAAAGTACAGAGGTGGAAATGAATCGATAGTTGGTTGGCCAGTAGAGTCTATTTTGGAGTCGTGGCTCAAACTGTGGATCTATTTTCTAAGTTTGGTAGTGACCAGATAGCTTAGTAGAATCTGTAAAAGATTGTTTCTGACACTATCTGGGGATAACGGTCTTGGAGGAGAGGTGCAGTGAGATGACTGATCTCGCTGTTGGGAGGAGAATTGTTCATTTTGGTGATTACAGTCTCACAAAAGAATAGATAGCTAATTTTAACAAACTCATGGAATTGCAAATGTGAACTGAAGAAGAAAGATAGTGGCTAGATTGTTTGTCCCCATTTTTATTTTAATGTTGTATGTATATCTACTCTGAATGGTGATATCTACTATGAATTTTTATATACACTATGAAATTTTATATACATTGTGAACTGTTACATGCTTTTTGAGTCCTTTATTACCATGCATCAATAAATAGTGACAAGCAAACTTATACCCTGATTTAATTATTGATTGAATAAAAAAATGCAATCAATACAACAAATGTATCATTCAGTACAAACAAAAGAACCATATTCCATACTAGTAAGCACATATAAAGAAAGAACTTCTATTTCTGAATGCAAGGAAAGAAACCAAACTATTATTATAGTAAAGATAGCCCTACGGCTAAATATCAGGATAGAGAATTACAGAAATTAATTGCTATCCATTTTGGAGCATAAAACCTGTTAGCCTTGTAAGCATTTGGCACAAAAAATGGATCCAAAACACTACTAAAGGATTCGAAATTCACCTAAGGATCATTCAAAGATCAAAACCATCACATGCCAAGAGCCCTTAAAAGGGCAGAAAAACACTATCGGGAGGCTAAAACACATTAAAATAGTAAAAAACTCAAGTATCGGAGGCTTAAACTGCAATGTACAATAGTCGTTAGATTTGGCCAATCAACGGCCCAAATATAAGTGGCAAATCGCATATCAGCAAGTAGAGAGGACTTCAAGTTGGGAGGAAGGCACGCCCGATCAGCGATCTCCAATGATTGGATCGGTGGAGGGAACCAGGGGGTATTAGCGTAGACCATGGGGCAATGTCGATGGCGATTGGAGATTCAACGTGGACCATCGATCAAGCCCGCAGATCAATGGCCCACGTTACATCGAGGTATCGCTATTAGGAATTAAAAAGGAGCGCGCTAGCCACGGGCTCGGGCATGAGCGACATGCGATTGCGATTGATTGCATCGATATATCGCATTGGCTATACAAAGGGAGCTGGCATATACACATGGGAAACCTGATAACCAGACCCGACGGATTTCTGAATGATATTGTATAAAATTTGAGATCCACAGAAAGCCATTTTTAAATGTATTTCGCATATTTTTTTATTTCAAAGAAATACAAAGGGAACCAAGGAGCGATGCTAATGCGGTAAGGCCCAGACTTGAAAGGGTCCGGGAAGGGAAATATATAAGGTTTGAAGTCTGGAGAGGGGCCATTTTCAATCTATTTCCTGTGCTTTCTAACACATTTCCAAATACAAAGGGAAGCAAGGGATCAGACCACTTGCGATTTGTGATAGCGACCCTAAGGGCAGACCCGATAGATGAATAAACCATGATTAAGGACTTTGGAAGTCCGGAAGAATAGATCTTGGTGGGATTTTTATAGTGTTGCTGTGTTTTCTATATTAAACAGAAAACAGGCATTATCAATGTTTAAAAGATAACAAAGGCCCAAAGACCCATTCTATCACATAACAGAGGTCAGGAATAACTACCAGGAGATAGAGGCCAAGAAGCAGTCATGGAGCTACACAGCGCAGCATAGCACACACAGCACATCCAAACAAATAGAATGGTCATGGAGCAGACAACACAGCTTGCCCAAAACAAATAGAAACATCATGGGGCATCGACAACGCTCAGCTCAAAAACAACAGAATCGATGATGGGGCATCTCTGGCATGAGAGAGCTCCTTGCCAGCACAAAAAACCACCTAAATGTGGTTACTCTTCTATCAGAAGAAGGAACCTCCAAATACCATGCTTGCCTAGTCAGGGCATCAGTGAGTTAACAAGACAGAGAGGATAGATTAAGACTTTGAGCCTTTGAGAGCTCAGGACATTGTAAAAGGCCTATAAAAGGTTGAAAACTAAATGTAACAGAGGTTCAACTTCAGGAGATTGTTGCTACTCTGTTCCTTCAAGCTTCTCGTCATCATTCTAGCAATATAAGTTTCTTTTTTTGTTATGTGTTCAATGTCCATTTTCTCTTTTGTTCTAAGCTTGCACTTGAATAGGTTGTTCATGTTTCTTTTGTGTCTAAAGCCAGATAACTGTCATCTTATCTCTGCTTTGATAAATTAGATTTGCAAGTTTCTTTTACTGCCTATAGCTAGCCATTCATATATGTTTGTATATGCATCTGCTGTTATAATCAGTATTCTCCATCTATCCATTGAATCTATAAACTACTGAGCATTAGTGGTCTAAAGCCTTGTATTGTCGAGGGTGTTCATGCATGTCTTGAGTGAGAATAGAGTTGAAATGGTTATTTGACTTGATCCAAACCATCATTCATTCCAATAGTTCAGAGAAAAATATTGAAGATTATATGTTACCAGGCATCTCCGAGCTGCAACCTAAGAGAGTTTCCTGGAGTGATAAAATAACTGGCGTCGTTGCCGGGGAGAGGAAACTAAAGCTCAGCTTCCCTGGGAAACGACACAGATCCAGCTTTGATGATAGACAAAGTCTGGGCACTTTTTGGTTGTAATCATCTATCTGGCAACTCTACTAGAGGCCAAACCTTTTTCGCGACTCCACTTCATAGTTCTGGCTCACTTTGTGAGGCATACCCGGAGAAATCCTTAGAAGCCACAAGCTGACCTAGTACCTGATCCTAAAAAAATCATCAATGAAAGAAAGGTATTGCAAAAGGGAGCATTAGGTTCAAGTAAACCTAAACAATATTCTATATTTCTTCCAGAAAATCCTGCAATAGAACAAATACATGTTGAGAGTATAGCATCTAATACTAGCAGTGAAGACAAACTCTCAAAGATTTATAAAGCTCCTTATTCTTTAGGTTCTCCTTTTTTTGTAAGCCCAAAGGAAACCTCACCTCCTATCCATCATACTCCTTTAGTCTTGTTAGTCACTCCTCAGCCCTCTATCATTCAGACTACCAATACTCTTATAGCCACCACAGTTATGGCAGGTCTACAAGCACCTACCAAAATGGAAGGAATCATAACTGCTAGGTATGGAGCCCACTTCTCTGAATGCCATGCCTACTGGAGATATCAGAAATATAGGCCTAATTTCATTGGGACTGAAGTTGTTACAGCTGAAGAACATCTTGAGTCATTCTATAGCTATGCTGATAACCTGGACATTAGTGAAGATGATGTCTGGATGAGAGTCTTTGTCTAAAGCCTAGATGGAGAGGCTAGAAAATGGTTCAGAGAACTGACCCCAAGATCTATAGCAGATATTGAGGCTTTAGATGATGCATTCCTAAAGCATTGGGGGGATAAGAAGGATCTCCTCTACTACCACATTGAGTTTGGGAACTTAAAGAGGGAAAATGGTGAATTGTTGTCTAATTTTAATAAGAGGTTTAATTGCATGTACAACAAGATACCAACTGAAGTAAAACCCACCACTACCTCTGCTAAACTCACCTATGCCAGTGCTTTTGATTCTGACTTTTGTCTACTGTTGAGGGAGAGGCGATGTGCTACTTTGGCTGATATGTAGGATGCAGCCTTGGAAGTAGAATCAAACATCATGGCTGTAGAGAAGCTCAAGGGAAATATTGATAGAAGAAGACAGAGGGGTGAGTCATCATCATCTTCAGATCCCAAGATCGATAAAATGACCAAGATGATAGAGTCATTAGCCTCTGAAATCTCCAAATTAAAGGTTGAGTAGCACCCTGGGAAAGGAAGAGTTCCTAACACCTTTGCTCCTAGAGATCCAAATCCATATAGGAGAGCAAATGAGCAGTTACATATTTTGCAAAGAAGCAAAGATGTCAATGAAGGCCAAAGGGTGAAGACCCCTTTTCAAAATGTAGTCATGGAAGAGGAGTAGTTTGATGAATACGATGAGATCCATTGTATGGAAGGCAAAGGCAGTGCCCCTTTTTTGACCTTAACTGCCAATGAAAGGTCATTATTCAATGACTGGATCAACCAAGAGTGGGATGGTGAAGTTGTTCTACAAATTGAAGATCAACAAAAATATAATCTGAGGTCAAAGATGAATAATGCCAAGGAAACTCCTATTCAAAGAGTTGTTGTCCCTGCATAACAAAAAGCTAATGAGCAGAAGCAACCAACAGTTGATCCTATCATCCTTAAAGCTCCAGCTCATGAGGTAATAGGCCTTGACAAGTCTCCTTCTCCTTTCAGTTTTCAATTAGATATTCAGAAGCTAAGAATACCTATGCCTCTAATTGAACTAGTGAACAATGAGTCTTTCAAAATATCCATCCTTGAGGCCCTTGAGCCTAAAGCCATCCAAGCCTCCACTGACTATGTAAATCTGCAAGATGACCAACCAGTTGTTATTCTCAGCCCAATGATTGAAAATTATGAAGATAGCTCCCCATCATTCTATGTCTCTCTGACTACTCATGATAAAATCCTTCACAATTGCCTTCTCGACACTAGAGCTAGCCATAATCTAATGCCCAAGGTTGTCATGGATAAATTCGGTCTTGACATTAGCAAGCCCTATCATGACCTGTTTTCTTTTGACTCTAGAAAGGTGAAATGTTTAGGATTAATCAAGGACCTAGCCATCACTTTTCCTTAGCTTCCCATGAAGAGCATAATGATGGATATTGTGGTAGTAGATGTACCCCCTAAGTTTGGCATGTTGCTTTCCAGAGGCTGGATCAAGAGATTAGGTGGAACATTGAAAAATGATTTTTCCTATGCTATTGTCCCAGGTTTTGGAGGTGAAAATAGGAGATTATACAGAGAGGCTTAGTTGGATTATATTATCAGCAATGAAAGGAATCTAACTAATCATCCCATCTATGTTGTAGACACTGATTTTGGAGCTTGTTTTCTTCAAATTGAAGAATCTTAGTTGGCCTCCACACAGCTTAAAAAACCAGTTTGCTAGATCACAGAGGAAGCAAGCCCACAAATTTGGGACATGTTCTTTGATGGGACTTGCTCTAAGGAAGCTGCAGGGGCAGGTGTACTCCTTGTGTCCCCCACATAGGAATGTTTTCATTCATCTTTCATATTAACTTTTTAGGTCACAAATAACTCAGCAGAGTATGAAGCAGACCTTATCATTTAGCAAGTGAAAAAAACCTTCCAAGAAAAACATCCAAGGTTGAAAGCATACAGAGATGAGATGAAATATAGACCATCTCTGTCTGACAAAGTCAAATGCTGTAATTTTTTTGAAGAGGATGATCAAATTAATAGGCTTTTACAAGTCTTTGATGGCCTAGTCAATAAGCGGTTTTTGAAACTTTATTTCATTTAAGGCTTTAAAGCCTTGGTATTGTAAATATGTTTTTTCCAGTTTTATTTTATGAAAAATAGACTCCATGCTCAATGCAACATTAAGAGGAAGGTTTGATGTTGTTTTTACAGGAAAGGCATTGATCTGTGATTCTTGAAACCTCACAAGGAGGATTTCGTCCCCAGAAGGAACCAGTGTTAGCCTTGGAAGCATTTGGCCCAAAAAATGGATCCAAAACACTACTGAAGGCTTCGAAATTCACCTAAGGATCATTCAAAGATCAAAACCATCGCATGCCAAGAGCCCTTAAAAGGGCAGAAAAACACTATCGGGAGGCTAAAACACATTAAAACAGTCAAAAAATCAAGTATCAGAGGCTTAAATTGTGCAATGTACATCAGTCGTTATATCTAGCCGATCGACGGCCCAGATCTAAGTGGAAAATAACATATCAGCAAGCACAAAGGACTTCATGTTGGGTGGAAGGTACCCCCGATCAGCGATCTCCGATGATCGAATCGGCAGATCACAATTGGCGGAGGAAACTGGTGGGTATTAGCGCAGACCATGGGACGATGGCGATGGCGATCGACGATTCAATGTGGACCGTCGATCAAGCGCACAGATTGACGACCCACGTTACATCGGGGTATCACTATCGAGAATTACAAAGGAGCGTGCTAGCCATGGGCCCAGGGCATGAGCAACATGCGATTGCCATTGATCGCATCGCTATATCGCATTGGCTATACAAAGGGAGTTGGCATATACACATGGTGACCCCATGTTATAGAAATATTTGGGCATTGCAAACCCACACTCATATGTACATAAACTAAGGGATCCTTAAGTCCCTAAAAGTGTTTTGTCACACCCTAAAGGATCATGGTCATCTGATTACATCATTTCCTAGAAGTTCCACCTAAAAAACTACTCAGACCTAGCCAAAACTGGACCATACAGACTACTCCATGGGCAAGGTGTGATGCATACTAACTACCAAACTGGCCAGGTGAGATGCATACTAAAATGGTCTTCTATGGGGTGTGATGAGCAAGAATAGACAAATGGCAGAGATAGTTTGCAAGGTGGATGATCATGGAATCTTCCAGAAACTTCTCCTATGACACTTGTCCCTCTGAATTTGCCCAGGGATGAGTAAGAGATCAATGAAATATCCAAGTGGAACCAAGAACTATTAGTGGAATGAAACTAATCAAAAACCCAGAGCTGACTCACATCCTTGCAAGACATCTATAAATGGATCCCTCATTTGAGAGATCTGGAGGCTGGAATTTTGTATTTTGTAAGGAAGTGTTGTTGGTTTGTTGGTGGGAAGAGACATTGCATTGCTGGGTGATTTGCTTGTTCATGAGGTGAAGAGGGCTTGTACAACTGGGAGGATGATGCTGGATCAGACAGCTGGGTTTTTATCCTCTCTTACATTACTATTAATAAATTTCTTTGAGTTTTCCTCATATGATCTTGTATTTGTGAATCTTATTTTTTATGAATGCAATTGTATAGTCAATGTGTTTCTGATTCCGCATTGTTTATGATTTTTTAGATAGAGATGCTTTGATAGTTTGTTGTTACTTTGACTCTACAGGTATTCTTTGAAGCGGGACAAGTAGAAGAGGAGTGGAAAATTCTATCAAGGAAAGGAGAAATCAAGTTAAGATCAAAGCTGAAGATCCAGGTTGGTCCTCTTTTCTTCTCTTCCATCTATCACACTTAAAGGAACTCTTGAAAATCTTTTATTGTTTGTTTCTAAGATATATATTCGTCTTAGTGGGACTAGCAGTTTGAATCGACACTATTTTTCCCTGAAACAAAATGGTGACTCTGCTCGGGAACGAATAGTTTGTTTTGTTTGTTTATTGTTTGCTTTATAAACTATAGACATGGCCTGAAGTTAGCTAGCCAGCCTTCAAAACGCCTTTACTATTCAATTGCAAAGTAGATGAATGTTGCTTCAGTCAATCTTCGGGTTGGTTTATGAACTAGACATCTGACTTACAAAGCATTCTAAGTGCCATTGTGGTAGCTCAGAACCTCAGCAGATATTACCCTTATGTTTTGTTTTTACTGTCCATCATTACTCAGCCTAAATCACTGAACTTAGCTGCAAGTTTTGAGCATAAACCAAGCTCAGTTTCGCTCCCTGGCTCATCACACTGTCTGTAACTATGCAACCTGTATGCATCGCAACTCCCGTGTGTTTCAGGTGAGATGCATCCCTGTTTCCCTGTGTTGCAGGTGTGATGATTGAGTGATACTTCTTTCTTCTCTGAAAGCTGGTTTTTTCCTCTTTGTTTTTAGCTTTATTCAGTATTTTTGTTGTTCATGATCAGTACCTTCTTGCTAAAACCATCTTCCTTCACATTATTTCAGCCTCCATCAGTTAGGAATTGTAAGTTTTTTTGTGTATTTGTCAATCATTTACAATATTCCTTTATCGAAAGTAGCCTAATCAAACTGTCATTTTTTATGCAAGTGTTGCAATTGTCATTCTGAATCAAAAGAAGAGTGTCGTAAAGTATTCCTCTTAAAGATAGTTTATTGTAATTTTGTCATTGTATTTGATTTTGAAATTATTAGTATTTCAAGTGTCGAAAACAGTTTTAAATTCGAAATTGAAAAGTGTCGTCTTAGTCTTCCTTTCGTTTTGAAAAGAAAATTGTTAGTATGTCGCTTTGAAAGAAAATAGTTCAAATCTGTACTTAGATTTCTTTTTGGCGTTCACACATTAAGAAAGCGGAAAAAAATACATGCATGTGCATCTGCATTTTGACTACATGCAAAATTTGATTTAGGAAAGTGCATTTAGTGTGTGCTCTATGCTCTCTTCTGAAAGAAATCATAATCTTCTTTCCTTTGTAGCTAGGATTTTCATTGCTTAAAGAACATAAATGACTGTTTATCGTTTTAGATTGCATATTTAGGAATATCACATATACATCACGCGGTGAACCTTGAAATACAAACTTCTAAGCAAGATCAACTCTAAAATAAACCTCAATGAACATAAAAACGCTTTGGAACCTAACGCAACACATCTAGAAGTCTAGGCTAGAGACATGTTCCAGCGTCGTAAAACCTAGTAACTATCGTTTTCATCGAAGGTTGGGTGATTCCTCGTCTTTGATATGACAAGTGTCAATATGGACTTGTGCTCCCTGTACCGTCGAGTATATATTGGGAGACCACAATAGGCTGATATCCTTTATCCTTAGGAAGCCATGTCTGTCACCTTATCAATCGTAATGCACTAAACACAACCTTCAGGAAGATTGACTGTCGTACATAAGTCCTTGGTAATTTCTCTATCATTTATCACCAAGGTGTATTTTGAAGTTTTACGATCGATTTGGTAAACCCTCTGTCTAGACTTCCAGAGCAGTCACTTTCATTCCTTTTCGACTCCTTAAAAGAAAAGGTCCATTTGAGCACTTGTCACTTCAGGCTCATTAAAAATCAAAGGCGACTAGAGTCACCTTTAGCTTTTTCTTGACTCTTAAAAATTGAAAAAGCAAGTTGTGTCAAAGTGTCTTTAAAATTTATTTTAATCGGAATAACATCCCTATTCCTTTGTTGATCTGAGGTTGAGATAATGGAGTCTACCAATCAAGGAATCCATATTGGAGGGAATCCTAGTCCTTTCTCCTCTTGGGGAGATATTGGTTCTCCATATATGGCTACATTTTCCCTTCTAGGAATCACAATCGGCCTATCGGTATGACTTTTCTCAACCTCTATTGTTCAAAACACTGTAATTCCTCAACAATCTAATCAGCAACTAGATGATACTGAAGTTTCCTCTTTGCCTTCTACTTTGTTTGTTTCTCCTTCCCCTTCTTCCTCTTCACTTGGTGAAACTAGTGACACTAAAAACCAAGTAGCTGAGAAGAAAAAGAAAGGGAAGGAGAAGAAGAAGAAGCCAACTAAACAAGGGAACAACAATGCATCATCTGGTGAAAATCCACACACTAAAGTTTCCAAACCAAAAAATCCATGCGTAATTTGCAAGGAGAGACATTACCATCGAGATTTCCCTTGCATCCCGCAGATCTTGAGAGAATGGTCTCCCCGTTTGCACCATTCGATGTCATCAACCCCTGACAATCAGGTTGACAGTGCACCATCAACTAGTGAAAATGAAGTCAATAGATAGAAATAAAAAGTCAGAGTTCCATGTAGGTTATGTGAAGGTGATCATACTCTTCACCATTTTCCTTTTCTGGATGAATCCAAAAGCATTTTGGATAACTGGCCTGCTTCACCGCATCAACTTCCACTTGGATACAAGAAACTCTTGCCAAGTCCTTCGCTAGTTGAAAACCTGATTGACATAACTTAATTGCTGATCGAATCACCTATCATTGAAAGTGAACCTTCTGAGACCATACCAGATCAAAGTCAACTGGTCGAGATGGCATTTGACCTAGTCTTGCCTTCAGAAAATCCACCTTCAGATGATATAGTTTCCAAAGAGGATGAGAACAACACTGTTCAAATTCTTTTTGTCGATATAGAGTCTAATGAACTTGGGGGCAATCCACCCATTCCTTCACAATAGGAAGAGACCCCCCCAGTTCATGAAACTTATCCGGACATTTATCCAGTACCTCCTCCAAGCAGTCTAGTCATTTTCTTTGATTGGAATCAACTAGCGAAACCTCGCCTTCCATCTAATGTACCATTCTGAATCATAGTACAAGTTTACAAAATGATTGTGTCTGGCACTATCATAGATGAAGGGGCTTCGGTGAGTATCCTTTCCTCAACTGCTTGGAAAGCACTTGGTTTGCCATCGCTTTTGCCTGAAAAACAAAATTTGTCAGGCTTCAACAAAGGAACCAGTCGACCATTAGGGATCCTTCCAAAGTTACCGATAACTTTGAGAAAGAAAACCATTCATTTGAACATGATGGTAGTCCAAGGTCCACTAGATTACAATCTATTCCTTGGACATGATTATATATATAACATGGAAGCCATTGTTTCCACATTCTTTCGAGTGATGTGTTTTCCACATGAAGGCAGACTGGTGCAACTTGTCGACCAACTTTCATTTCCTGGTTCAAACATAGCTATAAATCAACCATCGTCCCTAAATGGTCTCTTCGCATCAACAATGTCTCTTTAGCCTTCATTCCATCCACCTAATTACAACGAGTAGTTTGGTGAGTGTGATGAAGGTTAGGGGGCATGCACCCTATTCTGCTTCGGTAGGTGAACCCAAAGGAAAAGAGAGAGTTTCTTGAAAGGTTATAATACTTGGGCCGAATAACATTCCTATATAGGTTATGTAATCAGTCTGACACAATTATTTCCTTTTTACGATTATGAGTGGAAGCTCACAGCATTCACTTCCTTACGTTATGTGATTGGAAGCTCACAGAAATCACCTTCATCTATTTCGATGGACAAAGCAAAGGAAGAGTTTTGTTTGATGACAGAAACAATCGTGCCTAACCGCGGGGACTTCCATTTGGTAACCTAGAAACTCTCCTTTTACTGAAAGACCTCGGGGCATGCAAACCTTTGCATGCAAGTGAAAAATGACCTTTGATTTTTTTAGTTTGTAGGTTCTCAACCCTTTAACCTCGTATCTCGGTCGTTTCTAGCTTGCATAAAAAGGTAATGAGCACATGTTATAGTAGTGTTCAAGCTCATTAAAAAATAAATCTACCAAGAGAAATTATTAAAAGACTGGTAAGAGAAATGTTCCCACAAGGTTCAAGCTCGTTAAAAAATAAACCTGCACTGAGCACATGTTGGAACAAGGTTCAAGCTCATTAAAAAATAAACCTACCTTTGGTAAATAACCTTTGTGATTGCTTTGCTATCAGCCCTTTTTGAACCTTGGTTGTGTTCCTTCCATCACCTCCATTTCATTCGGCCGACCATACACTTCCACTTGATTGTTTACCCTTTTGAGGAACATCTGCAATGAGTGATTCTAATTGCCACCCTCTTCACACTACCATGTTTTGAGAAGTTCCAAACTTACCTGGAACCAACTGCTACCCAGAAATACCACTCGTTCCTAAAAAATGAGTCTCTTTTAAACTCTTTTTGGACTTATTAAATATAAAAAGATTGTCAAGCTATTGGCCTTCCCAACTCGTTAAAGTAAGGGGAACGCCATACCTCTCATATATTTTAATCTTTTGGACGTGAGGGATTATTAAACAAAAATAACGAGTTCTTGTCTTTATCGGCTCATTAAAACTATCAAAAAGTCATCCCTTTCGTATTATTTTACACTTTTTCAGACAGAAGGGATTATGCCACGAAAAAGGACTATTGGAGTCTCCTTTTCGTCCCTTTTCAAACTCTCTAAACATGAAAAGGACTGAGTTATCTTTTTCGTTAAACTCATTAAAACAATAGTGAAAAACTTGTCCACCTAGACAAGAATGAGTCTCACTGACAGTAGGCCTGCTAAACACAAAGCGACAGGTTTGCCCGAAGGAAAAATTATAGACCAAGCATATGGTATCCTCCTCAAGCTTGTCAAAAATAAAGAGGTACTGGTCAACAATGACTGGGGAAAAATGGGAAGAAAACTTGAAGAACATTATTGGTAGCAGGTTGCTCTTAAACATCACACTTTCACTCCATCATCGTGATTGAGTTGGGTTGGGTTTTTCCATTCACCGTCACCATTGGTCCACCGTGCCATCCATGGGGTTAACGCTACCAATCCATATCAGTGTCACCAATATGTTCAAGAGAAGTCATTAAGAGAATTCACCATCCAGCAAATGCCTCATCCACTGCATTACATCCATGCTTCATTTTTCATGACCACCATTCATGAACCTTATATCATCAGATCGTTTTCACTTCCACAAAAATCATTTGCTCTGTTTCGCATCATAGATGTGGGATACATCAAGGCCCTCCTATGACAGGTCACTTCTTGTCGACATCAGCTCATTATCGAAGAAGTTGACTTAGAAACAACCCTCTCGATACTTTGAAGCTTGCATGCCTCAATGGCAAGTTTCTCACTTCCGGCGATAGGTTTACATCAATGACCTTTGACCGAAGGACTTTTCGTGGTGTTCGACTTTGACTAATATATTCACACCACGTGAATTGTATTGTAGTACCTTGAGGTTCATCATCATTATCGGTGATTCCTCTCATGTCTGTTAACAACTTACATTATTGGCTGGTAATCAAACGATGTCTTTCCATGTTCGACTTCAGAACATATTTTCACATGGATCGACTTGTACATTGGGCGAAGATTGGATGAGTTTTGAAGACCTCGGATCTAGTTTCATCCATCCGGGCTGTGATATATTCAGGAAAATAAAGACATCAATTGTACACAGAAGCTGCACAAATAGTCATCTAAGCCAGGGAAGATGACTCTTCATGCGAAGAATCACCAGTCTGCAACAACAGACGATTGTCTATCCTATGTACATGAAAATGAATTTATAAAGCTGAGCATGGGAATGCCCACCTCAGCTAGATCATGAAAATATATGATGATGATGTATTGTATTGTATCTTATACAAGTCACCTTCTAGTATGAATACCTCAAATCCTCATGATAAAGCATTTCACCTGACATCAAAAGATTTATGACCTCATGCTTTAGGGGACAGCTGTTATAGACATATTTGGGCACTGAAACCCCAAATTCATATGTCCATAAAATAAGGGCTCCTTAAGTCCCTAAAAGTGTTGTTTCACACCCTAAAGGATCATGGTCATCTGATTACATCATTTCCTAGAAGTTCCACCTCAAAAACTACTCAGAACTAGCCAAAACTAGACCATACAAACTACTCCATGGGCAAGGTGTGATGCATACTGATTGCCAAACTGGCCAGGTGCGATGCATACTGAAATGGCCTTCTGTGGGGTGCGATGAGCGAGAATAGACAAATGGCAAAGAGAGTTTGCAAGGTGGATGATCACGGAATCTTCTAGAAACTTCTTCTGTGACACTTGCCTCTCTGAATTCGCCCAGGGATGAGTAAGAGATCAATGAAATATCCAAGTGGAACTAAGAACTATCAGTGGAATGACACTAATAAAAAACCCAGAGCTGACTCACACCCTTGCAAGACATCCATAAATGGATCCCTCATCTGAGAGATCTGGAGGCTAGAATTTTGTATTTTGTAAGGAAGTGTTGTTGATTTGTTGGTGGGAAGAGACATTGCATTGTTGGGTGATTTTCTTGTTCATGAGGTGAAGAGGGATTCTACAACTTGGAGGATGATGCTGGATCAGATAGCTAGGTTGTAATCCTCTCTTACATTACTATTAATAAATTTCTTTGAGTTTTCCTCCATATGATCTTGTATTTGTGAATCTTATTGTTATGAATGCAATTTTATGGTCAATTTGTTTCTGATTCCATATTGTTTATGATGTTTTAGATAGAGATGCTTTGATAGTTTGCTGTTACTTTGACTCTACAGGTATTCTTTGAAGCGGGACAAGTAGGAGAGGAGTGGCAAATTCTATCAAGGAAAGGCGAAATCAAGCTAGGATCAAAGCAGAAGATCCAGGTTGGTCCTCTTTTCTTCTCTTCCATCTATCACACTTAAAGGAACTCTTGAAAAGCTTTCATTATTTGTTACTAAGATAGCTACCTGTCTTAATGGGACTAGCAGTTCGAATCGACACTAGTTTTCCCTGAAACACCCGATAACCAGACCCGACAGATTTCTGAATGATATTGTATAAAATTTGAGATCTGCAAAAAGCCATTTTTAATGTATTTTTCATATTTTTGTATTTCTAAGAAATATAAAGGGAACCAAGGAGAAACACCGATATGATAAGGCCCAGACCTGAAAGGGTCCGGGAAGGGAAATATATAATGTTTGAAGTCCAAAGGGGGCCATTTTCAATGTATTTCCCATGCTTTTTAACACATTTCCAAATACAAAGGGAAGCAAGGGATCGGACACTTGCGATAGCAACCCTAAGGGAAGACTTGATAGATGAATAAACCATGGTTAAGGTCTTTTCAAGTCTGGGAAAACAGATCTTGGCGGGATTTTTACATTGTTGCTATGTTTTCTATATTAAACAGAAAACATGCATTATAAAAGTTTAATAGATAATAGAGGCCCAAATGCCCATTCTATCACATAACAAAGGTCAGGAATAACTGCTGGGAGATAGGGGCCGAGAAGTGGTCATGGAGCAACACAACACAACACAGCACACACAACACATCCAAACAAATAGAATGGTTATGGAGAAGACAGCGCAACTTGCCCAAAAAAAAACAGAAACATCATGGGACATCGATAACGCTTAGCCCAAAAACAACAGAATCAATGATGGGGCATCTCTAGCACGAGAGAGCTCCCTGCTAGCACAACAAACCACCTGAATGTGGTTACTCTTCTTTCAGAAGAAGGAACCTTTGAAGCCCATGCTTGCCTAGTCAGGGCATCAATCAGTTAACAAGACAGAGAGGATATATTAAGACTCCAAGCCTTTGAGAGCTTGGGAGCATTATAAAAGGCCTATAAAAGGCTAAAAACTAAATGTAACAAAGGTTCAACTTCTGGAGATTTCTGCTACTCTGTTCCTTCAAGCTTCTCATCTTCATTCTAGCAATATAAGCTTCTTTTACTGTTATATGTTCAATGTCCATTTTCTCTTCTATTCTAAGCTTGCACTTGAACAGGTTGTTCATGTTTATTTTGTGTCTAAGGCCAGATAATTGTCATCTTATCTCTGCTTTGATAAATTAGATTTGCAAGTTTCTTATACTGCCTGTAGCTAGCCATTCATATATGTTTGTATATGCATCTGCCAGTATAATCAGTATTCTCCATCTATCAATTGAATCTATAAACTATTGAGCATCTAAAGCCTTGTATTATTGAGGGTGTTCATGCATGCCTTGAGTGAGAATAGAGCTGAAATGGTTATCTGAATTGATCCAAACCATCATTCATTCCAATATTTCAGAGAACAATATTGAAGATTATATGTTACCAGGCATCTCCAAGTTGCCTAGGATATTTTCCTGGAGTGATAACAAAACCCATTCATGTAAATAGAACCCAATTTTTAAACATCCATAAAGGATACCGATTCAACTATACAGGAGTATTTCCCAGCTTAATAGACAAATGAAATTAATTAAACGATATAATTGATGCTTCTGTCGAATTAGAATGAGATTATGAGTTTATCCCAAGATAAGTTGAGTAATTGAACTAAAATAGTAAGAAAACATAGAAGAAGTTCTTACAAATGAACATGTTTGGAAAAAAGAAGCCAAACTAGAAGAAAATAAGGCAATTATAGTAAATAACCCTCAAGATACTGAGAAATCACAAATAGTCCATCATGGCGATAAAACCAGTCTAAATTTCAAATATCCCTTGAACCGATTAACTTTTTATGGAACCCAGAAACTATAATAAGGTTCAGGACGAGAGTGTTATGCCTGAAGGCTTAAATAAATAAAAAAATAACAATCAAACTTAGGCGAGAGTGAAAGCCCATCTTCTTCTTACTTGAGTACGTATTCATTCAAAGACAAAAGTTCGTGGGCTTAACCATATTCATAAAACGAATTCCAAACTGAGAAAGAAAACCGAAACCAGAACGTGGAATCCCTTATCGGTATAGCGCAACATTGACAAAGACTGTTGGAGCTCCATAAAACCCTCAGCCGGTCTAGCAAGAGGAATCTGCACCGAAAATATTTGAGAGAAAGTGATTAGTACAGGAAATAACTGAAATAAATAACTGAGAAACTAGTTAACTTTCCAGCAAGTGCAATGGCTATTTACCTGGAAGCTAATGCCCCACAGTAAATGGGCCTTATGGTTCTTATCTACATGGATGGACTCTCTTGAATGAGGGAAAGCCATGAGAAGTGCGAGAAGATGAGTTATAGAGATACTCCCAATCTTGAACGCGACTATAAACATCCCTGAATGCTGGGAATTACTGATAAACCGAGAAATTTTGAAAGGGTCAGTTAGTTCCTCTATCAAAGGTGGAAATCATAGATTGAAGATAGAAATTCCAGCTACATGTGAAGAGGTCGAAGGACAAAGGAGTGAAACCCTAGTGTTCTCCAGAGTGAATCATTTCCAACACCAGAGATATAGAAAAATAATGCAAGTGAATGACTAAGGAAGCTCACAAAGGTGTTTTTCCCTCCACCCAGGCGGCATATGGCTAAAGGTATTGGTCCGACTTCCCTAGGGCAATAAATGTTTCTTAGATGGCATGCCACATGGCATCAAGATTTTAATTAAAATATTCAAGTGCACATAAAAAATAAAGTACACACATAATATTTATATAAATTTTGTATTAAATGATGAGATTACAATGAATCCATAGTAAGGTTTAATACATTGTTATTATGTTGCTAATCAGTTTGTCAAGTATTTGTTCTTTTTACTATGAGTATTTCTATTTTTGTTTTGTGTATTTAAAAAGTATATGGAGAGATGTGACAGGTGGTATCAGAGCAAAGGTTCCACACTGAGGGCCTAATTGGATATTACAAAAATATGCCTTGTGTGTGTTCACAGAGAGGGAGAAGAAGATAAATTATCATGAGGAGGAGAAGTGGACTCACCTGTACACCCTCAATGAGACCCAGTACAGAACGGGACACGATACTAGTAGAAGGAACTAATTTTGAGTTATGGATTCAGCTGGAAAGTGAATCATGTAACAGAGTCGCTGTGATGATGGAAACAATCCAACAACTTCAAGCAGAAATTGCAACTCTTTGAACAGAAAATGAACAACTTGTATGGGAATAAGAGCATATTATCAAAAGCTTGACAGATAAGAAAAATCATCGAAATTCAAAACCAAGTTCTGATAATGGTAATCGAGGTGAGTCTCACCAAAGAAAAGAGGACTCCATGCCAGAAGGGATCTAAACACATGAATCCAAAGGTGGTCAAAAAACACAAGATAGAGAGACCGAGGAGACCTCTGTCAGCGATGAGCGTAAAGGAAAGAAGAAAGGTTGAGTTACAAGGAGAATTTAAAAAGATTTAGCCCCCAAGCTATGATGGTGAGGCTGAGGAAGTTGCCAAGTCTTGGGTAATAAACATAACGAAGTACTTTTAGATTTATGATTATGACGAAAATAGAGTATTTATGTATTGGCCATGTACAATATATTAGTACTAAAATAGAGTATCACCTATCTATGGGATATGATTATGGATCTAAAACTTCTAAAAATGAAAAAAATTAATACATATATATATTAAAAACTCACTAAGAGCTATTTAGAAATTTATAAGTACAATCAGAAACATATATGCATATATACCCCACCACACACACATGTGTGCATGCACATGCACAATCACATATACACACACACAAAGGATGACCAAATCATTAATGGAGTCAACCCCTAACAGTGGATCTCATGCATAGTGAACAAGAGAGATCATTTCCTTGGTCTCTAAGAATTGGCCAAATTGGGTGTGCATTAACTTAGTCAAATTTGATAGTTGGCACATTTTCTACAATGACACAATCAAATTTAATTACTTGAGTTAGATATAATTCTACTCCTATAAGTTGTGATGTGCCATTAATGTGTACTATTGAGATATCACTAGAGTGCAACAGATAATTTTTGGATAGATCTATATGTTGAGTTGGTGCTAATTAGAGCTAACGCTTATATTGAAAGATCAACATGATGATAAAGATCATTCATTAGCCATGTGCAATGTTTTAAGAGTAAAAAAAAAAGGTTGCGAGTAGCACAATGAGAAATTTTGACAAGCATTTAAATGCTGTGCAATTTGGTTATGGCGTGCTAAATTTTGGAAAAATCTTGGTTTATATCAAAATAATATGAATGCATAAATCATAATATTTCTATTTTTTCATTAAAACAACTTAGATTTATGCAATATATGCTAAACATTGATATTCCTAACCATGAATATAACATCAATGGTTATGGTTTTGTTGTCTCCAACTCTTTCTAGTCATGTCAAAGTATTGAGGATTGAACCTCATAAACTCCTTTGAATCATTTTAAATCTAGATAACACAACCTTGTTGTGGTTAACATTTATCCTTTCATTGATGCACTTGAATGGGAAAATTTTATAATATAGATGATTGATGATAATATAGAGGTTTATTGACTTATTTGTGGTCATTTCAACATAGGGGGAATTTAGTCAAATGAAGAACGATTTCTTTCACATAGATGGTGTCACAAAGAGAGAAATTTGGTCATCGTTTATTAAATTGTATATCCTTACATGTGTAAAAGGAATTGAACCTCTTTATATCCTTCCAATTACTTGGTCCACTCTGAGGGTTGTATGAGAAAAACAAATTTTTTATGTGACTTGATAGAGCCATGTTAAAAAAAAACTTCTGCTTGTTTGATAATTAGGACTTCACAACTATCCAAATCATATTTAGTGTCATTACATCAAACCATTAAAAATCTATTTTATACTATTTTGGGAATTTGGAAAGCATGTATGCTTGAACCTCAATTTTTATTTTTCTGGTGGCGATCACGAGGAGGGACACGTAGCTGTGACCGTTTAATTCTTTCGTTTTTGAATTAAAGTCTATGGCAGGGTTTTGGCATATGGCTTTAATGTGATTTATGGTATTCTACCCGCCCTTTGTACTAGCCTCGGGCTTGCAACCATGGGTTATCACTTTCATCGAGGGTATTTGGAACTCATTCTTTCTTTGCTATGGTTTGGCTCTGTGGGTATTGGGTGCTTTTTCTTGGTTCTTTGATGGTTGGTAAGTGCCGTGCTTTGCTTGTCTTATATGGTGGTTTGCTGGCTTTGCTTGTTCCATGTGGTTTGTTGGTGCCATGCCTCTTCTCGTTCTATGTGGTGATTCACTTCTCTGGTTTTTGGAGGGTTTTTTTGTTCTCTGTTTTGTGGTGATTTGTGTGTTTTATGTTGGGTCTCCTAATGGTTCGGCTTTGCAAACACAGGTTCTCACCTAGCTGTTGCTCAGGACGACTCGGCGAACTCGCTCTTAGGTAATTCTCTCGGTCTGATTGTAGTTTCACCTTTCATTTTTGCGGTTATAATGTTCTGGCTCCTTGGTGAGCAGACAGAACGATTTCATGGCACTTCTACTGGGAGATACCCTCTGTTGTGGGTCTCAACTCTTGTTCTCTATGATGGAATCGATCCTCTTCCAGGTAAAACCCTCGCTCCTCTTTCATTTGTTGTTCACTGTGTTTTGGTATTGTGGCCCTATCTAACCACTGCCCTATTCTGTGGTGGTGTGCAAGTCCTTCCAGGGGAACATTGCTCCATGGCTTCGTCCTTGGGACTATTAGTGGGCTTAGGGAAAACCTGGGTAGGGTCTTTCCATGGATGTAGCTGTTTCTTGCTTTCTTTTTTTCTTGTTCTATCTGTAATTACTCTGTTGCTTGTGCTATCTGTAATCACGTATAACCCTTGGGGTTTCGTTTCCTCCGTGTATGGATGTGGTTCCAGAGGTGTTCATGCCCTCGCTATTTTATTAGCGTTTAGTCTGTGAACTGTAATGTTTTTGGTTGTATGGGTTTCAGAACCCTCCACGATTCCAGGGTTATATATTTTGTACAGTGAACTATTAAATGGGAAATGAAAATTAAATGTACAGGAATGTTTGAATACTGAATATAATAGTACCTAGTTTTTTTGTTGAGGAAAAAGGAAAAATATATGCTAGTGTACCTTTGTTTTGTTCTTGGTTTGAGATGTTTCCAGTTGCAATGTTCTTGTCAATGCTATTCGGATTCTTTAATAAATTTTGTCAATTTCTTGCTTTAATTTTGATGCCTGAAACATCTATTGACAAGGAAAAATAATAAAACTACTCTACTTCCTTAATGACAAACTCTAGAATTGTTGGCTTTTATAGAGATTCAAAATAATTGTAAATTACAACTTCTGAGCTCTCTCTCCTCTCTAGATGGCATCCCCTCAATGAGCTCTGCTTTTCCTTTTCAATGCATTATTTGTAGTTTCTTTATAGTTGAGGAACTATCCATCAGTTACTTTTCAATTGTTTAACAGTTTCTTCAGACAAGTCCCTAACTAATCCTATCTTGATCTACTTGCCTAATTTTAAAAACAAACAATGGCTGAGTCAGCCTTAATTTTAAATGAAACAGAAACTAAAAGTGTTTTCGTCTCTATCCAGCAAAATAAAATAAAATGAAAACATTTCCCAGTTGTCACCTTTTCACTCGGATGCTCCTGCATCAGGCTCCTAGGGTAAATTAAACTCATGGCTCATGTCCATGAGTTCTTCAATAGAGTACCCGAAACTTTGAATCTGGCCAACATACAACCAAGAACTGTCTTCAATAGGATGACCCTTTCACTTGACTAGGTACCACAAATATTCTTTCCTTCAAGTCTGTTTGGCCACCTAGGTGTCTAGGATCTGTTCGATCTCTAAAGGCTTTGCTGGGGGAATTTTTTTAATCCATGAACCATTCTCATTCTGGGTGTCCTATGTTCATCTTTCTGAACTGTCTTCTTCATCTGCCGCAATGTAGTGGTACAGATCTGCCACATTAAAAATGGGTGAAATTCCAATACCTAGGGGTAACTGCAATTCATAAGCATTCGCAGAAAATTTTCGAAGAATCCTACAAGGCCCAATTTTTTTCCATTTCAATTTGTTGTATTCACCTTTAGGAAACCTCTCTTTGCATACATGTGCTAATATCAGGTCTCCTACATTGAATTGTACCTCTCGCCTTTTCAAATATACTTTTTTCTTGTATCTTTGCCTGATGTCTTGTAATTTTAATTTCACCTGTTCATGAAGATCACTGATTGCCTTTACAAAATCTTCACCATCAGCGCTCCTGCACTCCAACTGACCCAAATCCCGTAACTCATGTACTCCACGTGGGTGCATTCCGTATAGGATCTGGAAAGGACTACTCGTCGTGCTTCGGTTGGGTGAATTGTTATAAGAAAATTATGCTTGTGCAAGCACACGATCCCACTGTTGAGAATTTTCTCTAACCAAACTCGTCAATAAATTTCCCAGAATTCGGTTCACCACTTCAGTTTGACCATCAGTCTGCGGATGATAAGCTGAACTGAATTTCAGTTTGGTGTCTAATCTTTTCCATAAGGTCTGCCCAAAATGTCTTGTAAACTTAACGTCTCAGTCTGAAACAATAGACTTCGTCAAGCCATGTTAATTGACTATCTTTGTGAAGAACAAATGTGCAACACATGTGGCATCACTGGTTTTCCTGCATGGAATGAAATGTGGCATTTTGGTGAAACGATCCACCACCACCATGATGGAATCAAATCCCCGTTGTGTCTTTGGCAAACCTAAGACAAAGTCTAAACTGACTAAGTCCCATGGTCTATTTGGAATAGGTAAGGGCGTATACAACCTTGTGTTCTAGTTGTGTCCCTTTGCAAGTTGACACACTTTGCATCTAGTCACAAACATCTGTACATCTCTGCGCATCTTTGGCTAATATTAAATGTGGATCAACTAATCCAAGGTCTTGTCTATGCCAAAATGCGTGGCTAAACCTCCATCATGCTTTTCCTGGATTAAGTTCTGTCTCATAGAACATTCTGAAATACACAACTACCTCCTTTGAACAGCAACCCTTCCTACATATTATAGTCCAGCCATGAACTGTTATCTCTCAACAATGGATTTTGGCAAGCTTCATAAGCTTCCTTAAAATCTGCATCTGCCTCATACAAGTCCTTAAGATGTTCGAATCCTAATACTTGTATTGTACTTTCCTGTAGGATCAAATTCCTCCTGCTTAATGCATCTGCCACTTTGTTGGCTTGACCGCTGATGTGTTTCAACACAAACGTAAAACTCTACAGGTACTCCACCCACTTCGCATGTTTATGGTTCAGCTTATGCTATTGCATAATATACTGTAACGCAAAATTGTTTGAAAATAAGACAAATTCATTGGCCAACAGATAATGTCTCCAATGCTTTAGCGCTTGAACCACTGCATAAAATTCCTTGTCATAAGACGTGTACTTCTGCCTACTTTCATTTAGTTTCTCACTAAAATAGGCTATTGGCTTGTCCTCTTGGCTGAGTACTGCACCAATGGCTATTCCACTGGCATCACAATGAACTTGAAAAAGTTTGTTAAAGTCTGGTAGTCTTAAAATCAGTTTTTCAGTAATTTTTCTTTTGAGCAGCTGAAATATCTTCTCTATTGTTTTTGACCAATGGAAAGGTTGATTTTCCTTCTTAATGGTGTCCACCAAGGGTGCACAAATCCTACTAAATTTTTTAATAAATTTCCAATAAAAACTCGCCAATCCATGAAAACTCCATACCTCAATTTTTTTTTTTTGAGACGGCCAGCTAACTATGGCTGCAACCTTTTCCGGATACATTTTTAGTTCATTCTCGGAAATTACAAATCCCAAATAAATTAACTCTTTCTTGAGAAAAGAACATTTCTTCAAATTTATTAGTAATTTATTTTGCTGCAATTTTTCTAATACATACCTCGCGTGTCGAAATTTCTCTTCCTTCGTCTTGCTGAATATAAGTATATCATCCAGATATACAATCACAAATTTACCAATGAATTCCTTCAGCATCTTGTTCAGCAACTACATGAACATGCTGGGAGCATTGCTCATTCCAAATGGCATAACCAACCATTCCTACTAGCCTTCATTAGTCTTAAAAGTTGTCTTCCATTCATCACCTTCTCGAATTCTGATTTGGTGGTAGCCGCTTTTCAGGTCTATCTTTGAAAAGTACACTGCCCCACTCAAACAATTCATCATATCATCCATCCAAGGTAAAGGAAACCTGTACCTGATAGTGATCTTGTTAATTTCTTGGGAATGAGTGCACATTCGCCACTCTCCTCCTTTCTTGGGAGCTAAAACATTCGGCATTGCACATGGGTTTAAACTCTCCTGAATCAGTCCTTTATCCAACAACCCCTACACCTGTTTCTGGATTTCTTCATTATCCTTCGGACTGGTCTCGTAAGAAACCTTGTTTGGAAAACTAGCTCCTGGAATAAAATCAATGTGGTGGCTAATGCTCCGCTTTGGTGGTAATTTGTCCAGTAGATCGTCTACCACAATATCACTGAATTCTTGTAGCATGTCTTGTATCTCTTTAGGTAAGTCAGTGCCTTCAGTATGGATCAATACTTGTTTTGGTCAACTACATATTTCACCTCATCATCCTCCATCTATCGCAAAAACCCTTTTGCGCCTAACAATAATTCTTTTGTCTCACTGGTTTCTGCAACATCCTCTTCCTTCATGGGCATTAGTGTATGCTTTATCCCATCTTTAACAAACTTGTAACAATTTGTTGCCCCATCATGGATGACCTTCCTTTCATACTACCATGGTTTTCCCAACAGAATATGGCACACATCCATAGGCATGATATCACAAGTCACATTGTGCTTGTACTTACCAATATGAAACTCTACTTCACACTGCTCATCGACTAACAGTTGGTGACCTTTCTGCAACCAAGACACCCTATATGGAGTTGGGTGCTTCAACTTCTTCAAACCCAATTTCCCCACCATTTCAGTTGCTACTAGATTATTAGTACTTCCACTATCTATGATTAATTTGCAGTATTTCCCATGTGAATTGCACACAGTTCGCAACAATGCTTTCCTCTGTGTCTGATTAGCTACTTCCTTAGCTGGTTTCAATAATACCTTTTTCAACACCAAGGCTTCCCCAGCTTTTGGCATATTTTCCACCTCCTGTGGTGGTGCCTCCGCTTCATCGGGCTAAGTGACATATGCTCCCCTCTATCGAGTTTGTTCATTTTTAAGACATTTAAAGGACCTGTGTCCCCACTTGTGACACTTGTAACACTGATAGGCATTTCCTCTGCCTCTACCATTACCTCTTCCTTGCTGGTATGACCTTCCTCCTCTGGTGTTACCTTCCCTTTCAGTTTGTCCCAAAGTCTTCGAACTACTGCCCTCTTCATTGCTATTGGTAGTCCTACCTCTACCAAAGGTCTGTCCCCAACCTTTGCCAGAACCATGTCCTCTTCTGGCATTCTGTTTCCTAGCAATATTTTCCTCCACCTTCAAAGCACTCTGATAAGCATCCTCTATGGTCTTAAGGGAAAGAATACTAATTTCGTTTAGGATCTCCATCCATAGACCATTTAAAAACCTAGTTGTCTTCTCAGGGGTATCTTCAACATAACTAGCTTTCAAGTTAACTTTATAAAATTCTTTAGTATATTCCTTTACAATCATCATTCTCTGCCTCAGGTTCTGTAATTGTCTATAAAGGAAAATTTGATAATCTTTAGGCAAAAATTTGCTCTTCATTCTAGTAATCATCTTGTCCCATTTTTTAATTAATGGTTTGTTCAATCTCCTCCTTTCTGCCTGTACACTATCCCACCATAGTGCTGCATGTCCCTTCAAATTGGTGATAGAAAACCTAATCCTCTTGTCTTCACTAATTTCTTCATATTCAAAATATTTATCTAGTTCACTTATCCAGTCTAACAATGCCTTTGTGGACAAACTTCCAGCATAATTAGAGAGCTCTAGTCTTGGCTTGCTGCTAGCCAACAAAACTAACCTCAATAGTTTAATATCTGGTCCTTCATCATCTAACCCATCTATTGTCGTTGTGTTTTCCTCCTCACTGTCATCCCCACCTTCCAGATCTCTACTCCTTCCTTCCACTACTGCCAAACGTGCAGTTAAATTCCTAATTTCTTCTCGTAACTCTTAATATGCTACTCTTCTGATGGCTCTTCCTTGACCCCTTCTTCCTACCTCCTTATTTGCTGAGAGAAAGGAACAATCTGCTCTCATACCAAAAATTGGTGGCGATCCCGAGGAGGGACACATAGCTGTGACTGTTTAACTGTTTCGTTTTCGAATTAAAGTCTATGGCAGGGTTTTGTCATATGGCTTTAATGTGATTTATGGTATTCTGCCCACCCTTTATACAGGCCTCGGGATTGCAACCATGGGTTATCACTTTTACCGAGGGTATTTGGAATTCATTCCTTCTTTGCTATGGTTTGGCTTTGTGGGTGCTCGGTGCTTTCACCTGGTTCTTGCGATGGTTGGTAAGTGTCATGCTTTGCTTGTCCTGTATGGTGGTTTGCTGTGCTTTGCTTGTTCCTGTGGTTTGTTGGTGCTATGCCTTTGCTCGTTCTCTGTGGTGATTGACTTGTCTGGTTTTTGGAGGGTTTCAGGTCATTCTCCACCTGCAAGTCTATTTGTCTCTGTTATTTGGCTCAAGCTTCGTTTCTGCTATGTTTTGTGGTGATTTGTGTGTTTGATGTTGGGTCTGGTGATGGTTCGGCTCTGTAAACACAGATTCTTGGCTAGTTTCTACTCAGGATGACTCGACGAACTCACTCTCAGGTAATCCTCTCATTCCGATTGCAATTTCACCCTTCATTTTTGCAGTTCTAATGTTCTATCTCCTTGGTGAGTAGGCATAATGCTTTCATGGCACTTCTACTGGGAGATACCCTCTGTTTTGGGTCTCAGCTCTCCTCCTTCGTCATGGAATTGGTCCTCTTCCAGGTAAAGCCCTCACTCCTCTTTTGATTTCTGTTCATTGTGTTTTGGTATTGTGGCCCTATTTGACCACTGCCATGTTCTGTGGTGGTGTACAGGTCCTTCTAGGGGAGCGTTGCTCCACGGCTTCGTCCTTAGGACTATTCGTGGGCTTAGGGAAAACCCTGGTAGGGTCTTTCCATGGCTGTAGCTATTTCTTGCTTGTTTTGTTTCTTGTTCTATTTGTAATTGCTCTGTTGCTTGTTCTGTCTGTAATCGGGTATAACCCTTGGGGTTTCGATTCCTCCATGTATGGATGTAGTTCCAGAGGTGTTCGTGCACTCGCTATTTGATTAGCATTTAGTCTGTGAACTGTAATGTTTTCGGTTGTATGGGTTTCGGAACCCTCCACAATTCCAAGGTTATAGATTTTTTGCAGTGAACTATTAAATGGGAAATGAAAATGAAATGTATAGGAATGTTTGAATACTGAATATAATAGTACCTAGTTTTTTTGTTGAGGAAAAAGGAAAAATATATGCTGGTGTACCTCTGTTTGCCTCTCGGTTTGAGGTGCTTCCAGCTACAAGGTTCTTGTCGCTCCTATTTGGATTCTTTAATAAATTGTGTCACTGTCTTGCTTTCATTTCGATGTTTGAAACATCTATGCAGAAGGAAAAATAATAAAACTACTCTACTTCCTTAATGACAAACTCTAGAATTGTTTGCTTTTATACAGATTCAAAATAATTGTAAATTACAATTTCTGAGCTCTCTCTCCTCTTTGGATCGCAGCCCCTCAATGAGCTTTGCTTTTCCTTTTTAATGCATTATTAGAAGTTTCTTTACAATTGAGGAACCGTTCCTCAGTTACTTTTCAGTTGTTTAACAGTTTCTTCAAACAATTCCCTAACTAATCCTATCTTGATCTGCTTGCCTAATTTTAAAAACAAACAATGGCTAAGTCAACCTTAATTTTAAATGAAACAAAATGAAACAGAAATTCAAAGTGTTTTCCTCTTTGTCCAGCAAAATAAAATAAAATAAAAACATTTCCCAACTGTCGCCTTTTCACTCGAATGCTCTTGCATCATTTTCATTTAAGAAACCTTGTTTTCTTTCCTTACTACGATTTTTTTTAGAAGATTTAGAAAACAAGTATAATCGAACATCATTATCTATTTTTCAACTAAGAAACTTTGATTTCCTTCCTATCATTTATACTATTCATACTAATTTCCCTAATTAGAATTTGGTCTATAGAATTGATTTTAAATATATGTACAAGAAAAAAATATTGTGTTAAGAGACGTACTCTACAACCCTGGTATGAAAGTGATATGTAAGTACATCACATATTCAATAAAATAATAAAAATAATAAATAAAAAAATCGACCCCAAACAAAAATGAAAATAACCATATAAATAAAAAAAATCTATAATACAATTCAATTGCATACCAGTGCATATTTGAGGTCTGGGCCTTTTTAAAATACTACTGTTGTTTAAGGTATCAATTTTTTTTTTATAAATGTCCCGTCCAAGCATCTAAACTGTAGAATTATACTATCCATCGTAGTATGCATGAAATACAATTACAACTTCAGATTTTAGGAGCAAAATGTTAAAAGCATGTAACATACGGACTGCAGACTCCATCAAACTATTAAACATTTATTTTATACTATTTGGGGAATTTGGAAAGCATGTATGCTTGAACCTCAATATTTATTTTTCATTTAATTAACCTTGTTTGCTTTCCTTACTAAGATTTTCCTAGAAGTTTTAGAAAACAAGTATACTCGAACATCATTATCTATTTTTCAACTAAGAAACTTTGCTTTCCTTACTATCATTTATACTATTAATACTAATTGGCCTAATTAGAATTTGGTCTATAGAATTGATTTTAAATATATGTACAAGAAAAAAATATTGTGTTAAGAGGCGTTTTCTACAACCCTGTATGAAAGTGATATGTAAGTACATCACATATTCAATAAAATAATAATAATAATAATAAATAACGCTGACCCCAAACAAAAATGAAAATAACCAATTAAAAAAAAAATCTATAATGGTGTTTGAAGTGCGGCTCAGCGTCCTAGGGTTTCGGCAACCTCTACAATGGCAGACCTTTTCAAACATATGCAGACCTACCCGCAATGACAGCAATAAGTCCATTTGACTCCAACAGAGCAGTCTCGAACATCATGAATCCCCCCCAGGGGGAGGACGCAGTGCCTCCCCCCAATGAAAATGAAGAGCGGAAAAAGAATGGGGATGCCGACAAACCAGGGGATCAAAATGAGGATAGCACGGATCTGAACTCACAACAAGCCAAAAAAGATGATACATAACATCCCAAAGTCACCTCGACCACATGCAAGCCAGTGGCAACCGAACGTCCGAAGGTAGAACTCCCAAGTCACCGAATCAATGCTCAGATACAGTATATGAAAGACCATGCACTGATAGGCAAGTTCATAGGAATATCGTTGACTGAGAAAGTGCTGCGTGGCTGGATAGCAGCTAAATGGAACCCAAAAGGATACATCACCCTACAACTAGGACCTAAAGGGTTCTTCACAGCCATTTTTAACTGCTTAGAGGAGCGGAACAGGGTTCTGGATGGATGGCCGTATTTTTTCAACGCTGTCGGCCTGTATCTCAGGGGATGGGTAGAGCGTTTCAATCCTCATAAAGAGGACCTCAGCTGGGCTCCATTCTGGATCCGTCTCTACTCGCTGCCCATTGAATAATGGGAAGAAGCTTCTCTTCAAGAAATTGTGAATGTACTGGGCGAATTCATCAAAACTACAGAGGAAACAAAAATCTGAAGATACACCTCTTACACACGAATTTGTGTCTACATGCACCTCAGCAAGGCACTTCCGGATGCGGTAAGTATATTCCATGACAATGTTGAATGGGTTCAATGAATTGACTATGAACATGTACCGTTTAGATGCAGAAGATGTCATGCCTTGGGTCACTTATTTAGGGACTGTCCTTTAGATCAAAAACCCTCATCCCCATCTGCACCAGATAAGCCTGAGTCTGATGGCTTCACCAAAGTAGCCAGTCATACGAAAAGTCACAAGAAACTGGCTTCAAATCCTAAGATGCCTCAAGCCAGCTCTTCCAAACCTTCCACGAGCAACAGCTTTGAAGCATTGGCCCGACAAAATGATCTTAACTCTGAAAATCCCGCTTCCCCGGGGAGGGAGGCAAAGAAGGACAATCAATCTGCTCATGAAGACTCCAAGACACTCCAAGAAGATCCCCTGCTCAAAGATCCTTTCCCCTCAGCCAAGAATAAAGTCCCAGCATGGAATATTCAAAGAATGGAGGTAGACAATATACAATTTGAGTCCAGAATAGCAACAGAAACAATTGAAGAATTAAATGAATCGCAGCACATGGAAGAGGAACCAGAAAGTGTAGATATTGGGGAGCTAGACATTCTAGGCCTAGAGCAGGCATGTAAAACAAAAACTTATGACAAAATTCCAGAATGGAAAATAGAGAATTTGGAGGTGATCCTCGCAAGGGCACAAAGGAAAAAATCACTAGGTATTCAGATTGGCAGCCTTTGGGATGGGAAACCTATTACCAAAGATAACAAAAAACGTGGAAGGAAAACAGATCTCCAACGAACAATCCGAATTGGAGAAATGTTAGAGGAGTTAGGCAGGTACTCCAAGCTTACAAAGTACTATAAATCCCTCCACAACACTTCCCAATGAAGTTAATATCATGGAATATCATAGGTTCAATGGCCCAGGGAAAGATAGATTACTCAAAAATATGATAATGCAAGAAAGACCACAAATCCTATTCTTGCAAGAAACCAAATGCAATTCAATCTCTTTGGAAAGAATTGCCACAAAATCCTGGCCAGGATGTCTCACAGCAGCAGTGGATGCCGTTGGGGCATCTGGAGGCTTAGCAGTTATATGGGACACTCGTACCATTATGCTCAATAACATCCATGCTAACAAGAATTTCATTCAAGCAATGTTTCATATCATAGGGACCAATATACATGGGCATATAACCAATGTGTATTTCCCAGGAGGCCTTTCACAAGATAGAAATTTTGAACACCCTTTCAGCAATCAACACTGATAGGCTACATCCTCTGTGGATTACTGGGGGCGATTTGAACATGATCATCAGGCTAGAAGAAAAATGGGGAGGCAGGAACAGATGGGATAGGGAAGGTAATAACCTAAAAGATTTTATTCAGAACAACTGGCTTATTGACATACCATTCAATAATGGAATTTTTACCTGGAACAACAAAAGAGTAGGGTTGCATCAGATTGCATCTTGTCTAGATAGATTTTTACTATCAGACAACGCAATACATATAGGAGGAGACTTTTCCGCTTCTATCTTGCCGCTCTCAGGGTTAGATCACTCGCCAGTCTCTCTTCAATGGACTCGTCCTGGCAACATAATCTGAAGACCATTTCGCTTTGAGGCTTTCTGGATGTCTCATCCGGTTTTAATAACCTAATCAACACAGAATTGAACAATTTTTCTCCTCCAAATGGTACAAAGATGTTTCAATTTTAGTAGAAGCTTAAGCACCTCATGCGCAAGATCAAACAATGGAACCATTCTTCTTTTGGCAATATTTTCCAGGCTCAGAGTGCCCTCAATCAAGATATGAAACGACTGTAGTAGAGGATTATAATAGAAGGCCATTCAAATGACCTGTTAGAACAGGAAAAGCATCTTGAGTTGCAGATCTTAGAGAGGGAAAAACAAGCAGAAACACTATGGAGGCAAAAATCGAGAATAAGATGGCTTAAGGATGGAGAAAAAAACACAAAATTTTTTCACAGAACCACCATCCAACGTAGAATGAATAACAACATCACTCATATTCAAAATGAGCAGGGGGTAAAGGTGGAAACTCATGAAGAAATTGAAAGTGAACTTCTAAACTATTTCAAGCAAGCTCATCATGAATCACAAATAGACGGATCACACGCCATAGAAAAAATTACATGGAATATCCCTAAAGTTATTGTAGAGGAGCATGACCAACTTCTTCTCAGGCCTGTCGACTTACAGGAGGTGGAAACCATAGTTCGTCAACTGAAAGATGGGAAGGCACCTAGCCCAGACGGATTCACCTCAAATTTTTTCCACAATTTCTGGGAGCTGATTAAAATGGAAGTCTGGCAGGTTGTTGAGGAATCAAGAACCTTGAGATGGATGTTTCCAGGAATGAATGCTACATTCATTGCCCTTATTCCCAAGGAAGCTCAACCCAGCACCCCTGACAAATATAGGCCTATTTCCCTGTGCAACATAATCTACAAGATTGTCTCCAAAATCATTGCCTCCAGACTCAAACTGTTGCTCCCTCTCATCATTTCGCCTGAGAAATCTGGATATGTTGAAGGCAGGCAGATTACGGATGGCATCATCCTAACTCATGAAATTATCCACTCCCTAAAGCACTCCAAAAAGTCAGGTATGCTCCTTAAAATAGATCTTTCTAAAGCATTTGATAGCTTAAGCTGGCAATACATCAAAAATACTCTTATTGCTTTTGGTTTTGCCCCTCCCTGGGTAAGGTGGGTCATGAGTCTTATATCCTCCTCCTTCTTTTTTGTACTGATCAATGGCATTCCCTCCTCCCCCTTTCATCCTTCTTGGGGAATTAGACAGGGAGACCCTCTCTCCCCCTTTCATCCTTCTTGGGGAATTGGACAGGGAGATCCTCTCTCCCCCTTTCATCCTTCTCGGGGAATTAGACAGGGAGACCCTCTCTCCCCCTTTCTTTTCGTTATTATGGCAGAAGGGTTGGGCCACAACATTAAAAATGCTCAGAAATCACAGCTCCTAAGAGGTTTGTCTTTTCTTAACTCTTCCACCTTTACTCACCAGCAATTTGTTGATGACAACATGCTTTTTGGTCATCCATCCATCCAGGAAGCTCGCCAACTCAAAATGTTACTGACGGATTTCTCGGAAGCCTCAGGTGCCTCTATCAACAAAGCCAAATCCCAAATCTTCTTTTTTCATACCCCTGTGACTACCCAAGCAGCCATAGCCCACATTCTTGGATTTTCTATTTCTGTCCTCCCTTCCAAATATTTAGGAGCTCCCTTGACTGCCTCAGCCTTGAAGCACTCCTCTTGGAAAATCCTTCTAGAAAATCTGGAGGCTCCCCTTACCTCTTGGACTCACAGAGCCCTCAATATGGCGAGTCGTTTAGTCCTTATAAAATTTGTTCTTCAATCCATGTCGTTGTACCTTTTCTCAATCCTAGCGGCTCCCAAATGGGTTCTCAAAGAAATTAAACATCTCCAGTGATCTTTCTTATGGGGCAATTCAGGTCAAAAACGCAAATGGGCTCTAGTCAAATGGGACACAGTGTGCCTTCCAAAGTGTACCGGTGGAACTGGATTGAGGGATCCCTATCATAGCAACAAGGTCATGGGTGCTCGAATCTGGTGGAAATGGCTTACTATGCCATTCACCCCCTGGGCCACTCTATGGATAGCAAAATATGCCAGCAATTGCCCAACAGAAGAGCTAATAAGAATGTCAGAAGTTAGCATGGGTTCCCTAATCTGGAATTCGGCCAAGCAACACAGAAGCTTAATTCAGCAGCATAGCTTCTGGGAAGTTAAGGATGGCAACACAGCAAGGTTCTGGGAAGATTCCTGGCAGTAGCAGCCCAAGTTAAAGGACCTAATCTCATCTATGCAACTTCCGGAGCAGGATATGCAACCCTATGACAAAGTAAAAAAAATTTGGAATCCCTCTACAACACAAGGATACAGGCAATGGATTAAGGCGAATCAAATCTTAAGACATGGAACAGAACAGATTCAACGGACTCTTGATACAGAATTAATGAAGAGGAAAATACAGCACTCAGAAGAAAGGGACATTCTTAGATGGGGTTATGAAGAAAAAGGTACCTTCACCACTAGGGAGGCTTATAATATCATTATCAAGGAACATATGGTCAAAGACCCTCTGTGGAGCAAAGTCTGGGACCCTACCAACTGGCCAAAAATCTAAACCTTTCTCTGGCTTTGATGTCAAAATAAAATCCTCACTTGGGAAAATCTTAGGAAGAGGAACTATCATGGGCCCTCACTGTGCCCCAATTTCAGACAAGAAGAGGAATCCATAAAGCATCTTATGCACTCTTGTCATCTTGTGCGTAAACTCTGGGAAAAAGTCAGTTTTCGATGCCAAAAGGAAGGAAGAATACATGGAGACATCATAGCCACTGTACGCAACTAGGATCGGAATCCATATCAAAGCAAGATTTTAAACTTCCTATGGAAGCTCATTCCGGGCTTCCTCATGTGGAATATTTGGAAGGAGAGAAATCAGAGAATCTTCAAGGATCACTCTGTGCCCCTAGAGAATCTTTGGACAATCATCTACCAAAATATCAAGGAAACCTTACTTCTCCATACCTGGTATGAGGAGGACTTTCCCTCTCTCCCCCAAGAACAAAATATCTGGGCTAATTGGAACCTTCAGTGGAATCAAGTACCAATATCCAAAGGAACAACTCCTCCAAAGGGCAGTTCACCTGAAAAGTGGATCCCTCCCCCCAAGCATATGTTCCAGTTAAACTTTGATGGAGCCTCGAAAGGCAACCCAGGTAATGCAGGCTTCGGAGGGATATTCAGGGACTATAAGGGTGCTCCTCTTCTAACCTTTTTAGGATCAAAAGGCTGGGATACCAACAACTCGGCCGAACTGGAAGGTCTATGGCAGGGTCTTATTCTGGCTCAAAATAAGGGATACTTTCCGCTTATTATAGAAGGTGACTCTCAGATCATCATAAATATGATCATCAAAATCATGCAAGGCACTCCTTCAAGTAAAGTGAGCAACAGTTGGAGAATGGCGAAGCGGCTTGAACTCATTGAAATCTGTCTCTCTTCTCACAGGGCGATCACTCTCAAGCACATACGCCGGGAAGGAAACAAAGTAACTTACTTACTAGCTAATATTGGAGTGGAAAGTGGATTGGATCTTCACACAGGCTCAATTTCCAGACTCGCCTCAGAAATCCAACTCATGGAATACCAAAATATTGTGAACAATGAAATGAAATAGGGAGGAGAAGAGCACCCGGATGCGGGTGATTCCCAAGCTCATTAACGGCGTTAATTAAGTGTGACGACGCTTGGCCTTGCCAGCTACTAGACATCACTGTAATCCAAGCCCAGACTTGGCACATGATGGCTCACCTAAGGCGAGAGCAGGTCCGCCTACAGAACGACTTAAATGCTCACTTCGGCCGAGACAAGGCAGCTACTAGTTTAAACATGGCGCATTCGGCCTTCAACCCCACTGTTTCACCTCGTCCTCTAGCCTCTGCCCGCTCCATGCAGGAATCCCCTGCTACAGAACGGTTATAGGCAATTGCTGTTGGCTCCTACTAGTTCTTGATTTTGGAATTAGGTTTTCTTTCTCCCATTCCCAGCCTTGCTCCCTGAACCCTGTCTTGGATCTCACTGAGCATTCTCGGCTTCCCATCAAAGAGCCCCATTCTACTGAGCTTCCCCTTCACTGCTCATCCATGGTACGTCATCACATGAGAAGCCACCATGGAGGCAGCCGTGGTGGTTCCGTGCATTCTCAGGCTGCTCAGTCCGTCGATCAACCACGCCCCCTGCCTCTCCAACCTCATCTCAAGCTAATTCTCCTCCCCCCAGCCCATCCAGCAGACCCTTCCCACACAATGCTTTCTAGTTGACTCATTTTAGATTTCAGAGTAGCCTGAACAGGCCCATCATCATGGCTAATATCACCATCATTTTCTCTGAGGAAGAAGCTCAGCCTCATGTTCCTGCACGTACCTCGGCAGAGCATTCTCATGGCATTTGTAGAGTTGCGGGCAACCATGGCTCTGAGAAAAATCTAAAATATGAAGACAAGGCAGAAAGGCATGGCGAGCAGCGTGCAGCGGGTGACACTCCAGGTGATACACAACCACAAATCGGCAGCTCTCATGGTGCCATTGTTTCAAAGGCCATTGCGGGCAGCTCAAGCGGAACCCGTCCTGTGCTAGATCCTCCAGGTGGCAGCATGGCTGGTGACGGGGCAAGGGATGGTGAAATTTGGTATGGCAATGCTTGCCCCATCGTGGAGGAGCCACCAGACCAGGACGTCCCCATGTAATGCCACTTGGACCCCCCTTGTCTACTCAGAGTTATGTTGCTGCTCACTGGTTAGATTCGGCTGTTCATGGCTCTGTGGTTTTTTTCTTGTTTCTATGGCTCGGTAGTCTGTGGTTCTATTGCTGGTATGTATAGCTTTTCTGTCTCTCGGTGTTTGTCTCGACTGCTTCAAAAGGGGTTATCTCATATCCTCATTTTGGTCTTGTCGTTGTATTCTCGTTCCTATGTATGGTTTTTTTCTATTCACTGTAATTAGTTTTCCCAATTATGGGACAATTTTAATGACCTGAAAGCACTCAGATGCTCTAGACTGAGGCTTCTGCCTCTTTGTAATTATATTTTTCTTTCCTTTTAATAGAATTAGTCTTTACAAAGAAAAAAAAATCTATAATACATTTCAATTATGTACTCGTGCATATTCCAGGTCTGGGCCATTTTAAAACACTATTGTTGTTTAAGATATCAATTTTTTTTTTATATAAATGTCCTCTCCAAACATCTAAATTGTAGAATTATACTATCCATCATGGTATGAATGAAAGACAATTAAAACTTCAGATTTTAGGAGTTGGAAACAACTGCAGACTCCACTACTAAATCATGTTTCCAAGAATAAAGGATGTAACATACATTTGTATTCGAAGACACAATCGATAGATGAAATTTGGAAATAACAATATTGATTTATTTTAATACGAGTATTTTCAAACGAGGTGAAACGTCGTTAAATCTGGACTAAGTTCGATCATTATTTTATAATAAATTTTTTGTTATTACTGTGTAGAATCTAACAAGGTTAACTCGTTTATTAGCATAACTATTCCTAGAGTAGAAGGACCTCCTGATACTGGAGTTCTCAAATTCTTAAAAACTAGAAGCACTATTAAGGTTGAACATGAAGGCGGGTGTGAGAATGGTTGATCAGGTTTTCATGTACTCATTTCTTGTGTTTTTTTTGCTAATAAGATTATTATAGCCTTTTTTTATAGGGTAAGAGATAATAATTTTTTATTTATTTTTAACTTATGTTATTTATCAAAATGTTGTATGTTTTAATTTTAATGGTGTTTTTAACTTTAATGACGTCTTTATTTGATTAGCTATCTCATGTGTTTAATAGTTCTTTTATTATATATGTTGGATTTGAATGGATCATAAATTTATTTTCGACAAATTTTTTTACCACATTAAAATTTTAAACATCTTTACTAAAACCAATACTACTTTTTAAATGAAAGGGAAAAAGTTAATTCAACACAAAAAATGAAAGTTACTTTTAATATTTCTTTTAATTATATATTTGTAAAATGAATTTTTAAAAAAAAAAATGATATACTATGGATATATTAAAATCTCTAAAAACATAAATATTTCCACATCAAAGTTGTAATATTTGTAAATATTAATTTGATGTAGTTTTATTCTAAATTTTGCTATCATGCCATGTAAAAAATATCATTAAATCTAATATTAATGTTAAAAGATAATATTAATATTAATATATTATAATATTAATATCATTAAATTTAATATAATATTAAATTTGTTATATTATAATATACATTAATATATCATGATATATATTAACTCTAGATATATATGGGAGGGAAAAACACAAACATAGAGTGATAGAGATGGAGAGATAGAGGAAGTGAGAAGGGAGAGATCAAGATAAATTGAAGGAAAGGGGAGAGGCGGAATGAAGAGAAAGATAGAGAGAGGGGGGGAGAGAGATAGATATGGAAAGAGAGAGAGCGTGTGTGTGTTTGCGGGGTGAGATAGAGAGACAAAGAAGGAGAGATGGATGGATGGATATATATATATATATATATATATATGGAAGGGGGAGAATTCAACCCAGTTGCCCTAATTGACTGAAAAAACCCCATTACCCTCAAGAAACTTTGATTTATGTCCCCCATTCTTAAATCCACAAGAACTAAGAATGTTTGCCCCTATTGCCATGGATGTCAAGCCAATTACTACTCCTCACCTAGACCTAGACCACCTTCCTCTGGCAGATAAAGATTTCCAAATTAAGGACACTGTTGTCCTTGAATCCCCTATCAAACTATACTGCCAATATACAGACCAATACCTAAACCAAGCTGATAAAATAGGTCTTTGGGAGTCTAATCTTCCCCAGTATCAATTCCATGAGGTGCACATTTTCCGTGAGATTGTTCATTATTGCCATGAAAACTACATTCCCAGTCAAAGAGCAGTGATGTCCCCTGACCAAACCATACTTTTCACCAACACTGCCAAGTCAGTCAATGAAATGCTACAACTGCAACCAGGACAAAATCTGACCCCTATTTCCATTGGAGACTTGGTAGACCAATTTCCCAAACTTACCACTACCAAGATTGCTGAAATGTTTCATACCTTCATCAGGGAGGGAAAGCATGTCCCAACATAACCTTCTCCATATGTGGCTACCATATTTTCCCCATTTGGTTAGGATATAGTGGCAATGATCTCTTGTGTTTTACGCTATACTACAAATGAGTATATAGATGAAATCATTTTAGCCTTCATGTCCATTTTTACTCTAGGACAGCCCGTTGCTGTCATGTATGATTATGCCAAGTACATAGCTAATAGGATGGATGAACAATTTTTGAGAATGAGTAATGAAAGAGTGTTTAAATATTCTTCAATTTTGTACCACCTTTTCTTATACTATCAAGCTGACAAGTTCCCATTCACTCTCCAAAAGCTTGACACTAAAGGTCATCCTAGGTCAGTAATTTTTTGGACTCCTTTGATACATAAGCATGATTCCCCATATCCATATACAAACTTCATATATCTTTTTGTATATCCACTAGTGACCATGTTGCTAGGAAGTCCTCCTCCAAGAATCAGTTCAGACATTAGAAGGATCCTGCAGCTATCAAAAAAACACAAAGTGGGAGATTGGTACCTATACCAAAATCACACAGAAATCAAGATCTATGGTTGTGAGTTGGTCCCATATAAACTTCCCAGATACCTCCCAATGAGTTTATTTTCTCTGGAGTACTATAGGCCGATAATCAACTCAGATGAGGTACATTTTGTTAAATCCAAAAAGAAGGCCTAGCTTAGAATCAAAGATCAACTAGGCCCCTTTGTATGCAATAGCAGAGAAGCTAGAAGAGAGGCAGAAGAAATCCTTCAGAGTCTCAAACTAAAACAAGGCTTCATGTGGAAATATGATCCTTGTGACTTCATCCGCAACAGAAGACAAAAAATAAAATGACTCCCTTCATTCACCACCAAATCCCTGAAATAGAGAGATATGCAAATCAATTGGAATGGGTGGAGAATACTCTAGTGGACAGAGATAGCATTGAAGTTGCTATTGAAAATGCACTAATTGATCTATAGAAAAGGCTTGATGAAAGTTCTTTCCTATAGGTTCTAGGAGAATCTCAAACACAAGGAGAATCATAGGCACATCGTGAACAACATACAGAAGAAGAGTCCCAGGTACAAGAAGAATTAGAGCAGCCAGACCTATCAGAGGAATTTTGTTAAACAAGTAAACAACAGCCCAATAAGAGTACTCCCCCTAACTTGCAAACTCCTCTAAATGAGGAAAGAAGCCTCAAAAGGAATAGGGAGGATGCCACTACATCAAGCAGAGCAAGCATACAAACATATATAGAAACTGGCCTAGTCAAAAGGTAGAGGTTAAATCCAGTTTCAGAGCAGGAATTCATAGAAGAAACAGTGGAGGCCACCAGCACAAAGAAAGAAAAAAGCAGGCCTGCTACTCCTTCTGGGGGCATACCAGAACCATCCACATCTCATATGTAGATGTTGGATAGGTAACAGAGTGTTGAAGTGTTCTCATTTGGGATGCCAGCAGACAAAGATCAAGATATCAGAGAAAGGTACAAGGACATCAAAGCCAGGAATGAGAGGCTAAAGGCCCAGACTTATGCGCAGTACCTCTAGATGGCACCTACCAACCAAACAAGGCTGATGTCAACCTATGATGTGAAAGAAGGCAAAATGAAAATGACAATAATTAAATAATTAAACTATCAAAAAAATATTATGATTAATAAAATATATTAATAGAAACCATGAAAAAATGTTGTTATTAGAGAAAAACATTATTATTAGAAAGCATACAACAATTAATAGAAATTAAACCAGGTGTGATTATAGGATAATAAATATTTATTGTTAAAAATAAGTATGATAATGAATGAAAATAAAATATTAATGGAGATTTCTTTAGTGCAACCTTTTGGACTTTCTAGTACGTTATTTAAACTGTTTTTTTTACCGTACATATGGATTCAACACCTTGAAAAACCATTAAGACACTTGGATTGTGCAGGGGTTACCCATCAAAATTGTGATTTCAATAAATTCCTGCCAAATTTTAGAGAAATTAGACCGGAAAAACCCACTAGAAAAGTTTCCAAAAAGTCGCACTAAAGACAACTCAAATATTAATTATGGAAAAATCCATATATTTAATATCTTTTTGGATAACTAATTTATGAGGACACTTGGTGATTAGATTGTTATTAGAAAAAAACCATTGTTATTAGAAGAATACAACAATTAATAGAAAGGAAGCAATGAATGATGATTGGCTAATAAATATTTATTATTAAAAATAAGCATGATAATGAATGAAAAGAAAATATTAATTATGGAAAAATCTATTTTTTCGGATAATTAATTTATGAGAGCATTTTTGGATTAAATCGTTAAAAGAAAAAAAAAAGAACATTGTTATTATAAATAATACAACAATTAATAAAAAATCAACAAGAAATAAGTATAAGTTAATAGATATTTATTGTTAAAAATAAGTATGATACTATGGAAAAATACATATAATTAATTTATTTTGGATAATTAATTTATGAGGACACCTGATTATTAGAGTTTTTTTAAACAATTTATAATTCTAACCAATTGATTTTAAACCACATAAAATTAGTTATCACCGATCAAAAATTAGAAATTAAAAATTAAAAAACTTAAAAACTTAAAAAGTAATTTTTAGTTTCTAAAATATTAAATTTAACGCTTAAATTTACCAAAAATTTTATAAAATTTACAAATAAGAACTATGATCCATGGTATTGGGTTTCAGAGACAATGGCGGAGATGGAACGAAGAACTAGTTGGGTTAGGGTTTCTTCTGGACACTGAAGACTGTAGCAACACCTCCCAACCCTCCCTTACGACAACCCCATATCTTACCTCACATTGTCGTTGATCCGCCACGGTTATCCCTTCACTTTTACTGCCTAGGTTTTTACCCTCTTCCTCCTCAACTCTACCCTGCCTGCTCCCGGTCACAACAGCGACAGGCATCCCTAGGTTCTGGAGACAACGGGTGCGGGAAAATCGCAACAGTTATGGAGGAGCTTTTCGACTACTCGGAGGACCCATTAGCGGGTACCTCCATTTGGATATCTCCCCAGGTAAATCTGGCAAGTGTCTATAGCTACAGCGGTGAGTTCTCTAACACCGTTGCTTCGTTTCCCTTGATCTCAGGGCCTTCATGTTAGTGGGTACCCTCATAGAGGTCTCCCCCTCCTTGCTAAACCTCACTGCTCAGCCTTTGTCACCTTCCACCCTAAATTTTGTGGACCAAACCTTGGAACCTAGATTTGGAATATCCTCAGAGGGCCTCACTTCTTTCCCATCTTTTGTCAGCTCTCGTGTCCCCTCGACAGCTCAATCCAGTGAACTTGTCACCATCGCACTAGGGCATCATACAACGTCACCCTTCCCGGCCCCCCCATCTGGAAATTTTACTGAGATTCCCCCCATATCCAGAGTTTTCTCATCTGAGCCCCATTTGGACATCCCTATACTTGTGACAACCCTACCCAGAGCGACTCCCAGCCTACCTTACCCGACAAAAGATCCCGAAAAGAAAAAAACAGAGGGTTTTGAAATAAAAGGCTATCAAGGTTTTCCTACATTTAGGTGAGGACTTTCAGTGGAGCGAATCCATGGACTAAATCGACCAAGTATTGGTGGGAAGACTCAAGTCCAGTTCTATAGTGCCTCAAGGCTGAAGCAGTGGATGATGGAGGTCTAGGGTCATCATCTGGCTGAACCACTGTTTGTCCAAACCTTTGTTAGGGGATGGCTCATGCTTCGTTTCTCCAGGGCAGAGCATACCAATTGGGTACTCTCAATGGTTTGGCATCTAGAACAGGCACCAGTGCTCCTTCGTAGGTGGACTCCCCTCTTTGATCCAGAACGGGAACAACTTGGAGCAAGCCCTCTTTGGGTCCAACTACCTAGCCTTCCACTACAATTTTGGTCCGAAGACATCTTTAGATGCATAGGGAACACCCTGGGTACTTACCTGGAGCACGATAAATCCTATCTCATGACAAGCAAGATGGCATATGCAAGAATACTAGTACACCTAGATACCAGTGATGGATTACTGGAGTACATCACGATTCAATGGCGAAATTTCTCTTGGAGATAGAATTTGGACTATGAAGGGGTTCCCTTCAAATGAAGAAGATGTCACCAAGTTGGGCATCTCTATAGGGACTTCCCTCTTAACAGCAAGAAATCAACTGGGGATGCAGGACAGGCAATACCTTCAAAGATTGTACAAGATCAGGGCGAGCATCCCCCTAGTGAAGAAGTTGGGACTCAAGCAGAATCAACACCTTCAAATAAGGCCCTCTCTTAGGAGACCCCGAAGAAACGTGTCAGGCCTCCTCTTTGACCTCCCTCTCCTCCTCTCACTAGGGCAACGACGACTGCCTGAGTTACGGTTTATTCGGGTATGATTTCCTCTTCTCCTAGCCCTTCTCATTTGTATACTTGTGATGCTTTTAATGCACTTTCTTCTGCTGGTAAAGATTATGGAGTTGGAAATACACTTCCCCCCACCTCCCTAGCCTATTCCTTATTCTTCCTCACTTCAACTTTCTTTGTCACTCCCCCATCTCTCCCAGATCTTCCCCTGTTTATTATCCCATTTCTTGAGGCAGGGCCTTCCTCCCCGTGCTACCAGACTCGATCTAAGGTTAAGAAAAAATTAAAGGTCTCTGATCATATTGGATTAGACCTTATTTTGACCCCCTTTCCTCCTAAGCTTCCAAGGGGACAACCCACCTCCCTCTCAAAAGCTCAAATCTAGGCCGGAGACGAGATCACCTCGGGCAAACAATCAACCATCCACAGGGCACTTAGAGCATTGAACCACTTATCTGATCCTCCCCCCCCCCATGAATATTGTCTCTTTCAATTGCAGAGGGTTAACTAGGCCCGATAAAAAACTAGCCCTTCGAAGACTGATCTATGCTACTCCAGTCGATGTTATCTTCCTTCAAGAAACCTTAGGACCAACAGAATCCATTACAAATCTCCTTGATTCAATGTTCCCTAGCTAGACCTTTATAGGCCTTGATGCTAATGGTTGATTTGGGGGAATTTCCCTGGGGTACAATAAGCGTTCCATCAATCTTAGTAACCGTTGGGAAGGCCCAGGGTACATTGGGGCAGACTTGTTTTTAGTTGATCTGGGTATAGAGGTGAAAACCATCAATGTATATGGGCCATGCCAACACAGGCCTGCCTTTTGTGACCATCTCCTAAGCTCTGAGTTAATGCAGAAAGATTTCCTAATCATAGGAGGGGATTAAAATTTTTCCATTGGTCACTCTGAATCCTGGGGACACCGAGCTCAACTAGACCCCTTATCTACCTACTTTGAGAATTTATTAGATTCCCATAACCTATTGGACATCCCCTCAGCTAAATTGCTGCCCATTTGGAGGAACAATAGAGTTGGGGAGGACAGTCTTGCTCGAAGACTTGACCGTTTCCTTATCAAGGAAGGAATTCTTAACCTGGGTCTAATCCATAGACTGTGGGTGGGATTGGGAGGCATCTCTGATCATATGCCAATATACTTGGAGATAATGGCGGTCATCGGAAAGCCAAGGGTCCTTTCAATTTCATCTCCTCATGGTTAAAGGATTCCACCTTTGTTTGTATGATCATGGACTTCTGGAAGTCACATCCCCTAGCTACTGGAGGGAACATACCTGAGGGTTTTGTTCACAACCTTATATAGATGAAGAGGCTCTCCAAGATATCGGCACATAACAAGAGAATACAGGACGATCGATCCCTAATGAATGTAGAAAGAGAAATTGTTGATTTTGAAAATAGCTCGGGCGGGGTTTACAGATCGAATGAACACAAGGACAAACTCAATGATTTATATGCCATCAGAGGAAAAATTCTCAAGGATTGCGAAGAAGCGTGGAGGTTGAGAAGTATGGCGATCTGGTTGCATGAGGGAGATGACAATACAAAATTGTATCATAAGTATGCAAACGACCGGAAAATTATTAATACCATCTAGCAGCTCTCGAATGAGCAAGGCCTCCTTGTAAAAAATTTCCCCCGGCTGGCATTTATGGCATCCTCACACTTCAAATAGATCTACAAGGATCCCCCAAATGCAAATCTCGCTGAAATCATTCAAGTGGCCCAATTTTTCCCACGATTTGTGGAGCAGGAGGAAGGCAGGGCACTGACTAAGGAAGTCACTATAGGTGAATTGGAAGACACTCTCAAATGGTTTAAGAAGGACAACAGTCTAGGGCCGGATGGATGGTCGGTCGAGTTCTACCTAGCCTTCTTTGAGACTCTAGGGGCAGACCTCCTCAAGGTAATTGAAGAATCTAGAATAAATGGTAAGATGCATGAATCCTTCAACTATACATTCATCCCTCTCATTCCAAAGTCTGACAATCCATCCACCTTTGATGACTATATACCTATATCATTATGCAACTGGATCTATAAGATCATGGCTAAGATCATAGCCAACTGAATGCAGCCCATTCTATCCACCCATATATCACAGGAGTAATTTGTCTTTCTACAATATCGACAAATTCACGAGGCAGTGAGAACTACACAGGAGGTCTTGCACTCATTGCACTCCAAGAAAATCAAAGGTGTGATACTAAAATTCGACCTCTCTAAATATTTTGAAAAAGAAAACTGGTTGTATATTAGAATGCTTCTAAACCACCTAGGGTTTCCATTCAATTTCAATAAATGGATTATGAGCTGCATCACTAACATACCATTCAATGTCTTGATCAATGGAGCGGCTTCACCTTTCTTTCATTCTGAAAGAGGTCTTCGACAGGGTTGCCCCTTATCTCCACTACCTTTTCTCCTGATCATGGAAGGCCTCAGTAGGCTTGTGAAAGAAGAGTTTAGAAGGGGTAGATTGCAGGGTATAAAGATCATAGAAGGATGCATATTGACTCATCTGCTATTTGTGGATGATGTTTTGTTATTTCTCAATGGAAGCATGGGGATTTGACAAACATGAAGAACACATTCGGACTATTCCAATTAGCCACAGGTATGACTATTAACAACAACAAGTCCACCCTCACAGTGGCTGGATGTTCCCCATATGAAATACATTTTGCGCTGCAAAGATTTCAGTTCACCCTACTAAGATTGGAGGATGGACTTAGATATTTGGGTTACAAGTTGAAGCCTTTGGGGTATAAAATAGCAGATTGGACATGGCTTATTTCCAAGATGGAGAAAAGACTCAATATTTGGTATTACAAATACCTATCCAGGGTGGGCAGACTCATCCTCATCAAAGTTGTTTTGGAGGCCACTCCGGTCTATTAAATGTCATTGGCATGGATTCTTAGGGGTATACTCTCCAACATCCAGGCCTTATGATGCATATTCCTTTGGAAGGGCAAACAAACAGGTACAATATTTGCATGGGTCAAGTGGGAGGCACTCAATTTACCCAAGAAATGGGGAGGATGGGGCATAAAGAAATTAAATGATTTCTCCTCTGCTTTGGCGGCGAAATTTGGATGGTAGCTTGTTACATCAAATAGCCTGTGGACAAGGGTGGTTGTATCAAAATACATCGCCCCTCTAAAATTGATGGACTAGCTAAGACAACCTCAAAGATTCCGCTCAGGGGTATCAATCATATGGAAGGCTGTAATAAAATCTCTAGACATCATTAGAGTTGGCATCACTTAGAAAATACAGTCTGGAATGGATGTGAGGGTTGGACAGGACCCACGGATTGGTTGCAGGAATGCCCACAAGAGCTCAGGATTTTTCTTAGAGATATCAATATTACCCATATCGGCCACATAGCAGACCCCGAGCACACCACTCTCTTTCAGCAAGCTTGGAAATCGGCCCAGAGAATAAGCATTCCACAACAATGGACACAGTAGTGGAATGCATACATCGGGGCTCTTACTGAAGCTCACATCCAGATTGGCGAAGGGGAAGATGAGGTAATATGGGCACTATCGAAAGCTGGAAAATATACCCCAAAGGAAGGATACATTGTGATAGCTGAAGCTCACCATCCACAAGCCATAGAGTCGTGGTGGAGGCACCTATGGAAGCTCAAGCCCCCCCCCCCAGGAACAGACTTCTCATGTGGACCATATTGAAAAACAAAATTCCCACAGGAGATAACCTTCTCAAGTGAGCACAACATGTCCCTTTTTGGTGCTACCTTTGTAAATGCAACAACGAATATGCCTCACACCTATTTATTGAGTGCCAGGCCACTCAAGACCTTTGGCAATTGATCTTATCTATGGTTCCAGCCATGACCAGGTGGCAAGGTTTCACTGTAAGGGAGGCCTAGTCATCATGGTGGCCAGGCGCTATCCCAACAAAGCTTTGGAACCTCCCACTCCTCATCAGCTGGGGTCTATGGATCGCACGCAACAAGCTCATATTCCCAAACACCTCTCCGCATTGGCCTTCCATTGCCTCTGGTATCCTATCTGATTACTCTATCATCCCTGATGACGATGAGACGGCTTGGTCTTGAAACCATAAATCATTCAAATCCTTGGGCTTTCTTTGATGGTTCCGCACAGGAGGAAGGGTGCGGTGGAGGGGCCATTCTATACCTCACTGTTTCCTACTATTACCATATACAAATGAGATTAGGATGGGGCACGAATAATTTCGCCAAACTATCCTCTGCAAAATTCCTTATACAATTTGCCCTGGAAAACCACTGTAGAGATCTCCAACTCTTTGGGGACTCAAAATTTGTATGTGATTGGTTAAACAAAATAACCAGGTGTTCTGCATATACATTGAGACATATTCTGGACGAGGCTCATCGACTTATTACATCTTTTGACACATTTGCATGCCATCACAATTTCAAGGAATGAAGTGCAGATGCTGACAAACTATCCAAAGAAGCTGTAGACAGGCCTTCCGACACTTGGATGATTCAGGAACATAGGGAAGGGGCCTATTTTCAGTACTACCATCGGCCTTTTATGGACATAGATGTTTAGCAGGCTCATAGGGAGCATGGCTACATGTTTTTATTTTTGCATTTTAAGTTTCCATCTGTAAATATTCATATGTTTTGTTTACAACAAGAATAATGCAATCACTTTACATGACTACAGTTATTATTTTTTTGATAAAACATTACGTTGAATACATCTGAGAATGATGCCTCCGTGCGTGGACACAAGGCATCAATATTATATCTATATTAGAGAACTTATTTATCTGACAGCCATTGCCCTTCTTACAGCATATACATTTTGCATATACAACATGTAATTTTCTCACTTAATGGAAATTACATTTTTTCCAAAGGGAAAAAAAATTATATTACAAATAATTTTTAAAAATTTAAAAATTAACGAAGATTCAAATCATTTTAACCAATAAAAAAAAACCCTAAATTAGATCTATAATCCTACTCACATCAATCTTAAATTAAAAATGGAAAATACTATAAAAATATATAAATAACTAGCCTCTCGAGTTTTGGTGTTTGGAATCGATTTGCAAAAAATCACACCCGTGTTCTTAATGATTCCTTCACACCTTTTTTGTTAGAAGGCTCTTTGAGAATCCAATGTATGTGGCCACCCTTATTTCTTGTTGGTGATGGGGAGCAATAATTGTGGCCAGATGTTTTACATAATTATGATTGAAAAATATTTTCTAGATCGAAAATTTTGTATAATTATTTATGTATTAATTTGGTTATGAATTAATTTGAATAAATATCAATTTTATTAAGACAAGTTTTTAAAATTTTTAAATTCTTAGTTTTTACAAATTTATAAAAATCAATAACATGTAAAATTGGAAAAAAATAAATATCATCAATTTTTTAATTTCTTTAACGAGTAAAAGATAATTAAAATTAGAAAATTGGGAAAAAAATAAATGTTTTGACTTTTAACATTTTGCTACTAAATTTGCACCAAAATCCCTATAACAACAATTCAGACTAACATTGAAAACACTTTAAAAGTTTTCTATGTTAAATGGGGATGTGGGGAATGTGCAGTAACTTTGATAAAGTGGATTGGAATTTTGGTTGCATCGTAATCAAAATTTAAAAACTTAAAAATTAATTTAAAAACTTAAAAATTAGAAATTCAAAATTTAAAAACTTAAAAATTAATTTTCAGTTTCTAAAAAATTAAATTTAATACTTAAATTTACCAAAAATTTTATAAGATTTACAAATAAGAACTATGATCCATGGTATTGGATTTCAGAGACGATGGCGGAGATGGAATGGAGAACTAGCTTGGGTTAGGGTTTCTTCTGGACACTGAAGACTGTAGCAACACCTCCCAACCCTCCCTTACGACAACCCCATATCTTACCTCACATTGTCATTGAGCCGCCACGGTTATCCCTTCACTTTTACTGCCTAGGTTTTTACCCTCTTCCTCCTCGACTCTACCGTGCTTGCTCCAGGTCAAAACAACGACAGGCATCCCTAGGTTCTAGAGATAGCAGTTGGAGGAAAATCACGACGGTTATGGAGGATCTTGTCGACTACTCGGAGGACCCATTAGCGGGAACCTCCATTTAAATATCTCCCCAGGTAAATCCGGAAAGTGTCTACACCTATGGCTGTGAGTTCTCTGACACCATTGCTTTGCTGCCCTTGATCTCAGGGCCTTCATGTTCGGTGGTTACCCTCACAGAGGTCTCCCCCTCCTCGCTAGACCTCATTGCTCAGCCTTTGTCACATTCCACCCTAAATTTTGTTGACCAAACCTTGGAACCTAGCTTTGGAATATCCTCGGAGGGCCTCACTTCTTTCCCATCTTTTGTCAGCTCTCATGTCCCCTCGGCAACTCAATCCAGCGAACTTGTCACCATTGCACTAGGGCATCATACAGCGTCGCCCTTCACGGCCCCCCCATCTGGAAATTTTACTGAGATTCCCCCCATATCCAGAGTTTTCTCATCTGAGCCCCATTTGGACATCCCTATACCTGTGACAAACCCTACCCAGAGCGACTCCCAGCCTACCTTACCTGACAAAAGATCCCGAAAATAAAAAAAACAAAGGGTTTTGAAATAAAAGGCTATCGAGGTTTTCCTACATTTAGGTGAGGACTTTCAGTGGAGCGAAGCCATGGACACAACCAACCAAGTATTGGTGGGAAGATTCAAGGCCGGTTCTACAGTGCCTCAAGGCTGAAGCAGTGGGTGATGGAGGTCTAGGGTCATCATCTGGCTGAACCACTTTTTGTCCAAACCTTTGTCAGGGGATGGTTCGTGCTTCGTTTCTCCAGGGCATAGCATACCAATTGGGTACTCTCAATGGTTTGGCATCTAGAACAGGCACCAGTGCTCCTTCGTAGGTGGACTCCCCTCTTTGATGCAGAACGGGAACAACTTGGAGCAAGCCCTCTTTGGGTCCAACTACCTAGCCTTCCACTACAGTTTTGGTCCGAAGACATCTTTAGATGCATAGGGAACACCCTGGGTACTTACCTGGAGCACGATAAATCCTATCTCATGACACGAAAGATGGCATATGCAAGAATACTAGTACACCTAGATAACAGTGATGGATTACTGGAGTACATCACGATTCCATGGCGAAATTTCTCTTGGAGATAGAATTTGGACTATGAAGCGGTTCCCTTCAAATGAATAAGATGTCACAAAGTTGGGCATCTCTATAGGGACTTCCCTCTTAACAACAAGAAATCAAATGGGGATGCAGGACTGGTAAAACCTTCAAAGATTGTACAAGACCAGGGGGAGCATCCCCCCAGTGAAGAAGTTGGGACTCAAGCGGAATTGACACCTTCAGATAAGGCCCTCTCTCAGGAGACCCCGAAGAAATGTGGCAGGCCTCCTCTTTGACCTCCCTCTCCTCCTCTCACCAGGGGAAGGGCGACTGCCTGGGTTGCGGTTTATTCGGGTATGATTTCCTCTTCTCCTAGCCCTTCTCATTTGTATACTTGTGATGCTTTTAATGCACTTTCTTCTGCTGGTAAAGATTATGGAGTTGGAAATACACTTCCCCCCACCTACCTGGCCTATTCCTTACGCTTCCTCACTTCAAATTTCTCTGTCACTCCCCCATCTCTCTCGGATCTTCCCCTGTTTATTATCCCATTTCTTGAGGCAAGGCCTTCCTCCCCATGCTACCAGACTTGATCTAAGGTTAATAAAAAATTAAAGGTCTCTGATCATATTGGATTAGACCTTATTTTGACCCCCTTTCCTCCTAAGCTTCCAAGGGGACAACCCACCCCCCTCTCAAAAGCTCAAATCTAGGTCGGAGACGAGATCACCTCGAGCAAACAATCAACCATCCACAGGGCACTTAGAGCATTAAACCCCTTATCTGATCCCCCCCCCCATGAATATTGTCTCTTTCAATTGCAGAGGGTTAACTAGGCCCGATAAAAAACTAACCCTTCGAAGACTGATCTATGCTACTCCAGTCGATGTTATATTCCTTCAAGAAACCTTAGGACCAACAGAATCCATTACAAATCTCCTTGATTCAATGTTCCCTAGCTAGACCTTTATAGGCCTTGATGTTAATGGTTGATTTGGGGGAATTTCCCTGGGGTACAATAAGCGTTCCATCAATCATAGTAACTTTTGGGAAGGCCCAGGGCACATTGGGGCAGACCTATTTTCAGTTGATCTGGGTATAGAGGTGCAAACCATCAATGTATATGGGCCATGCCAACACAGGCCTGCCTTTTGTGACCATCTCCTAAGCTCTAAGTTAATGCAGAAGGATTTCCTAATCATAGGAGGGGATTAAAATTTTTCCATTGGTCACTCTGAATCCTGGGGACACCGAGCTCAACTGGACCCCTTATCTGCCTACTTTGAGAATTTATTAGATTCCCATAACCTATTGGACATCCCCTCAGCTAAATTGATGCCCATTTGGAGGAACAATAGAGTTGGGGAGGACAGTCTTGCTCGAAGACTTGACCGTTTCCTTATCAAGGAAGGAATTCTTAACCTGGGTCTAATCCATAGACTGTGGGTGGGATTGGGAGGCATCTCTGATCATATGCCAATATACTTGGAGATAATGGCGGTCATCGGAAAGCCAAGGGTCCTTTCAATTTCATCTCCTCATGGTTAAAGGATTCCACCTGTGTTTGTATGATCATGGACTTCTGGAAGTCACATCCCCCAGCTACTGGAGGGAACATACCTGAGGGTTTTGTTCACAACCTTATATAGATGAAGAGGCTCTCCAAAATATGGGCACATAACAAGAGAATACAGGATGATCGATCCCTAATGAATGTAGAAAGAGAAATTGTTGATTTTGAAAATAGCTCAGGCGGGGTTTACAAATCGAATGAACATAAGGACAAACTCAATGAGTTATAAGCCATCAGAGGAAAAATTCTCAAGGATTGCGAAGAAGTGTGGAGGTTGAGAAGTATGGCGATCTGGCTGCATGAGGGAGATGACAATACGAAATTCTATCATAAGTATGCAAACGACCGGAAAATTATTAATACCATCTGGCAGCTCTCGAATGAGCAAGGCCTCCTTGTAAAAATTTCCCCCAGCTGGCATTTATGGCATCCTCACACTTCAAATAGATCTACAAGGATCCCCCAAATGCAAATCTTGCTGAAATCATTCAAGTGGCCCAATTTTTCCCACGATTTGTGGAGCAGGAGGAAGGCAGGGCACTGACTAAGGAAGTCACTATAGGTGAATTGGAAGACACTCTCAAATGGTTTAAGAAGGACAATAGTCTAGGGCCGGATGGATGGTCGGTCGAGTTCTACCTAGCCTTCTTTGAGACTCTAGGGGCATACCTCCTCAAGGTAATTGAAGAATCTAGAATAAATGGTAAGATGCATGAATCCTTCAACTATACATTCATCCCTCTCATTCCAAAGTCTGACAATCCATCCACCTTTGATGACTATAGACCTATATCATTATGCAACTGGATCTATAAGATCATGGCTAAGATCATAGCCAACTGAATGCAGCCCATTCAATCCACCCATATATCACAGGAGTAATTTGTCTTTCTACAAGATCGACAGATTCACGAGGCAGTGGGAACTACACAGGAGGTCTTGCACTCATTACACTCCAAGAAAATCAAAGGTGTGATACTAAAGGTCGACCTCTCTAAATATTTTGAAAAAGAAAACTGGTTGTATATTAGAATGCTTCTAAACCACCTAGGGTTTCCATTCAATTTCAATAAATGGATTATGAGCTGCATCACTAACATACCATTCAGTGTTTTGATCAATGGAGTGGCTTCACCTTTCTTTCATTCTGAAAGAGGTCTTCGACAGGGTTGCCCCTTATCTCCACTACCTTTTCTCCTGATCATGGAAGGCCTCAGTAGGCTTGTGAAAGAAGAGTTTAGAAGGGGTAGATTGCAGGGTATAAAGATCATAGAAGGATGCATATTGACTCATCTGCTATTTGTGGATGATGTTTTGTTATTTCTCAATGGAAGCATGGGCGATTTGACAAACATGAAGAACACATTCGCACTATTCCAATTAGCCACAGGTATGACTATTAACAACAACAAGTCCACCCTCACAGAGGTTGGATGTTCCCCATATGAAATACATTTTGCGCTGCAAAGATTTCAGTTCACCCTACTAAGATTGGAGGATGGACTTAGATATTTGGGTTACAAGTTGAAGCCTTTGGGGTATAAAATAGCAGATTGGACATGGCTTGTTTCCAAGATGGAGAAAAGACTCAATATTTGGTATTACAAATACCTATCCAGGGCGGGCAGACTCATCCTCATCAAAGTTGTTTTGGAGGCAACTCTGGTCTATTAGATGTCATTGGCATGGATTCCTAGGGGTATACTCTCCAACATCCAGGCCTTATGATGCATATTCCTTTGGAAGGGAAAACAAAGAGGTAGAATATTTTCATGGGTCAAGTGGGAGGCACTCAATTTACCCAAGAAATGGGGAGGATGGGGCATAAAGAAATTAAATGATTTCTCCTCTGCTTTGGCAGCGAAATTTGGATGGTAGCTTGTTACATCAAATAGCCTATGGACAAGGGTGGTTGTATCAAAATACATCGCCCCTCTAAAATTGATGGACTGGTTAAGACAACCTCAAAGATTCCTCTAAGGGGTATCAACCATATGGAAGGCTATAATAAAATCTCTAGACATCATTAGAGTTGGCATCACTTGGAAAATACAGTCTGGAATGGCTGTGAGGATTGGACTGGACCCATGGATTGGCTGCAGGAATTCCCACAAGTTGCTAGACGAGCTCAGGATTTTTCTCAGAGATATCAACATTACCCATATCGGCCACATAGCGGACCCTGAGCACACCACTCTATTTCAGCAAGCTTGGAAATCGGCCCAGAGAATAAACATTCCACAACAATGGACACAGTAGTGGAATGCATACATCGGGGCTCTTACTGAAGCTCACATCCAGATTGGCGAAGGGGAAGATGAGGTAATATGGGCACTATCGAAAGCTGGCAAATATACCCCAAAGGAAGGATACCTTGTGATAGCCGAAGCTCATCGTCCACAAGCCATAGAGTCATGGTGGAAGCACTTATGGAAGCTCAAGGCCCCCCCCCGGGAACAGACTTCTCATGTGGACCATATTGAAAAACAAAATTCCCACAGGAGATAACCTTCTCAAGTGAGCACAACACGACCCTTTTTGGTGCTGCCTTTGCAAATGCAACAACGAATCTGCCTCACACCTATTTATTGAGTGCCAAGCCACTCAAGACCTTTGGCAATTGATCTTATCTATGGTTCCAGCCCTGACCAGGTGGCAAGGTTTTACTGTAAAGGAGGCATGGTCATCATGGTGGCCAGGCGCTATCCCAACAAAGCTTTGGAACCTCCCACTCCTCATCAGCTGCGGTCTATGGATCACCCACAACAAGCTCATATTCCCAAACACCTCTCCGCATTGGCCTTCCATTGCCTCTGGTATCCTATCTGATTACTCTATCATCCCTGATGACGATGAGACGGCTTGGTCTTGAACGATTGTTCTTGAAACGATAAATCATTCAAATCCTTGGGCTTTCTTTGATGGTTCCGCACAGGAGGAAGGGTGCGGTGGAGGGGCCATTCTATACCTGACTGTTTCCCACTATTACCATATACAAATGAGATTAGGATGGGGCACGAATAATTTCGCCAAACTATCCTCTGCAAAATTCCTTATACAATTTGCCCTGGAAAACCACTGTAGAGATCTCCAACTCTTTGGGGACTCAAAATTTGTATGTGATTGGTTAAACAAAATAACCAGGTGTTCTGCATATAAATTGAGACATATTCTGGACGAGGCTCATCGACTTATTACATCTTTTGACACGTTTGCATGCCATCACAATTTCAAGGAATGAAATGCAGACGCTGACAAACTATCCAAAGAAGCTGCAGACAGGCCTTCCGACACTTGGATGATTCAGGAACATAGGGAAGGGGCCTATTGTCAGTACTACCATCGGCCTTTTATGGACATAGATGTTTAGCAGGCTCATAGGGAGCATGGCTACATGTTTTTATTTTTACATTTTAAGTTTCCATCTGTAAATATTCATATGTTTTGTTTACAACAAGAATAATGCAGTCACTTTACATGACTACAGTTATTATTTTTTTGATAAAACATTACGCTGAATACATCTGAGAATGATGCCTCCCTGCGTGGACACAAGGCATCAATACTATTTATATATTAGAGAACTTATTTATCTGACAACCATTGCCCTTCTTACAGCATATACATTTTGCATATACAACATGTAATTTTCTCACTTAATGGAAATTACATTTTTTCCAAAGGGAAAAAAAATTATATTACAAATAATTTTTAAAAATTTAAAAATTAACTAAGATTCAAATCATTTTAACCCATAACAAAACCCTAAATTAGATCTATAATCCTACTCACATCAATCTTAAATTAAAAATGGAAAATACTATAAAAATATTTAAATAACTAGCCTCTCGAGTTTTGGTGTTTGGAATCCATTTGCAAAAAATCACACCTGTGTTCTTAATGATTCCTTCACACCTTTTTTGTTAGAAGGCTCTTTGAGAATCCAATGTATGTGGCCACCCTTATTTCTTGTTGGTGACGGGGAGCAATAATTGTGGCTAGATGTTTTACATAATTGTGATTGAAATATTATTTTATTTGTTATAACAATTAATGTAAGTATTTTCTAGATCAAAAATTTTGTATAATTATTTATGTATTAATTTGGTTATGAATTAATTTGAATAAATATCAATTTTATTAAGACAAGTTTTTAAAATTTTAAAATTCTTCGTTTTTACAAATTTATAAAAATCAATAACATGTAAAATTGGGAAAAAATAAATATCATCATTTTTTAATTTCTTTAACGAGTAAAAGATAATTAAAATTGGAAAATTGGGGAAAAAATAAATGTTTTGACTTTTAACATTTTGCTACTAAATTTGCACCAAAATCCCTATAACAACAATTCAGACTAACATTAAAAACACACTTTAAAAGTTTTCTATGTTAAATGGGAATGTGGGGGAATGTCAGTATTTTCTAGATCAAAAATTTTGTATAATTATTTATGTATTAATTTTTTTATGAATTAATTTGAATAAATATCAATTTTATTAAGATAAATTTTTAAATTGTTTATTTTTTCAAATTTATAAAAATCAATAACATGTAAGATGGGAAAAAATAAATATCATATTTTTTAATTTCTTTAACTAGTAAAAGATAATTAAAATTGGAAAATTAGGAAAAAAAAATAAATGTTTTCACTTTTAACATTTTGCTACCAAAATTCCTATAACAACATTTCAGACTAACATTGAAAACGCACTTTAAAAGTTTTCTATATGGCAGTAACTTTGATAAAGTGGATTGGAATTTTGGTTGCATCGTAATCATAGCCTTGTGTTCTTTATGGCGTATATATTCCAAACCTCTCTGTTTTTCCTTTCCTTCCCAATAAAGGGTCTGCTCCTTTTTTCTCACCGAAAATTGAAAGGCGTGGGATACCATCAAACGCTTTTTGAATTAGAAGTGAGTTTCATTTTTACAGTTACCACTTATCAAAGATCCTTCGGTCAAAAGTTTTCATCATATTATTTTATAAAGGAGATTTTTTTTCCTAAAAATGGATACCTGAGGTCATAAACTCAACTCAAGTTCAAGTAAGTCTGGTTAAGAAAGATTCATAATATATAATATATAATATATAATATATAATATATATATATATATATATATATTAAAATTAGACATAGTAATAGGGAAAAAATGATAGGTTAGAAAATTGAATTTGAAGATGAAAGTATTTTTAAAAATATAAGTTAAACCATCACTATAAATAGTTAAATATGACAATGACAATAAATTTTAAGTTTAATATGGTTTATTTATATCATTACATGATTTTATTAATTTAAGGTAATTTAGAAAGTGGTTTAGGCGTTGATAAATGTTTAAATATGAGAATGAATCAATTCGTTTAAGATCTTATTTTATTTTTATTCAAAAAGTAAATATATGTAAAGTGGAGTAGATATTAACATTTTTCCATTTTACTGTTATTTTCAAAGAAAATTTTGTGGGGACATAAAACATTGGATTGTGAACTTTGACCAAACTTAACATATATTTTAAATGATAATCCCTTTCTAGCTTTGGAAATCTAGAAATCAAGATGTCTTTAAGTGTGATAAGTTTTATATATTATTGTTCATATATTCTAAATGATAATTACTTTCTAGCTTTGGAAATCTAGAAATCAAGATATCTGCAAGTGTGATGAGTTTCATATATTATTGTTCATTTACATATCGAAGTGCAAGTGGATAAATGCTTATTATATATTGACCTATGAGAATTAACAAGAATTTCGCTAGGGCCCATGCATTATTAATTGGTTTTCATTAGAGAAATATAAATCTTATTCATCTATGTTTTTTTTAATTGTTTAAGTAATTGATAGGCTAATATAGAGTGCACCATGGAGCTACACAACACATTCATTAAAAGAGGGAGTGTTGACAAAGTTATCCACATGATCAACATGATTATTCCTCCTACTTTTTAATCACCAATAATTTGTCATATTAACCTTTGGTCATGTTTGAGTGGTTGCATGTGTAAGAGAAACATGATGAAAACACATCAAAATTCATTTGTCGACGCGTTTCGAACCAACAAGTGTGGTTTAGTGTTAGGACACTTGCTGGTTCGAAACGTGCTGACAAATGAATTTCGATGCGGTTATCGCCAAAAACATGTCTCAAAAATTTGATATGCATCACAAAAGCGTCAATTCAATTATGATAAAAACAATTAAGGATTGCTAGTTTTATGTATCCATTAAATAAATATGGACATCCCACACCACATGATGATGGTCTAAAGCTCAAATTACTCTCCATGTACTTAAGGAGTTATTTTCCTTACCATCTCTTATGGGGTTATGATGGCATGTCTTTATTTTTCATACAGCTAAAGGTAAACTAGTGGATTTAGTAAATTATCACTTTCTTTACTTTTTAATGTTAAATTCAACACATTCTTATATATGAAATGTTTTTATTTTTATTTTTAAATAATACATTTCTCTCTCTCTCACTCACTTTGCGTATGCATAATCTTATATCCTTTATATGTCCCCATTGATTAAGAATCGTGATTCGGGAATTTCTTAATTATTATGTCTTTTTTTTAAATTATCAAGTAACAAATGCAAAACAAAGTGAAAATGCATGTAGTAAGCCCATGTTAAATAAAATTATGAGATATGGTTATAAAATTGTGAGATGTGGGTAGCTTTAAAGTGTTACATGCAACAAAACTTTTGTTCATTTGAAAGTTCAATTTCAAATGTTAGCTCATTGGTTGACGTGATAGTGCCATCATTTCTTCACCCTAATAGTATCATTACTTATAAGTCAATATATTTTATCTTTTAGTTTTTATTTTTCAAACTAGGTCATGTCAAACCCCAATGTTGGATGAAAGTATGATTTGCCAACTAATGGGATATTATCACCAAGGATTGAGCAAAGCTTGGTCGAGCTTGGACACCCCTTGGGATAGTTTAATTCCTTTATAGGTGGCTCCCATCCTCAACCCCTCCCCATGAGATTTGAACCTCTAACCTGGTGAGGACTAAACCCCACACAAACTAATTGATTTACACCTCATGGACTAAGTCAATACATACTTTATGAATTATTCTTAATACTTATGGTCATTAAGTTGATGTCTAATATTCTTCTTTCTTCACTATAACACTAAAATCACTTTTAATTTATTTTATATTTATGATTTATTTTAGTACTGATAATAAAAAATTATGATTTCAATAACATTTTTCCTTTTTCCCTTCAATACCCACTTCCCATATTAGAATTATGTATTTTTTCTAACAACTATATATTTTTTCCAAACTCTTTATTTGTGGTGGTTTTTTTGCACATGATTGTAAAACAATCATCAAACAATACTCTCTTTATATATGAAACTTGTCTGGAAACCACCTAATTTCTTTCAATTTATTTTTTATTTCTCATGCCATTGCTTCAACGAGGGCATCTTCCACATGCAAGGCACTTAAATCACCTAGTTGACTTGTAACACATGAAATGCATTTTAAGATAAAACAACTCCAAGGAGTTTATTCATGCTCACACAGGGCACCAAAGTCAATTTCATTCACCATACAAATAAATAAATTAATCAAAATTCTATTGTTACCAAAATCCACCAATCAAGGAATAAGAGAACTTCTAGTCTTACAAACATCCACTATAACCCTCGTTTTGGGATTTCTTAAAATCTAAGGTCAACTTCCATTATTCATTACTTTATATAAGAGAACTTCTAGTCTTACAAACATCCACTATAACCCTCGTTTTGGGATTTCTTAAAATCTAAGGTCAACTTCCATTATTTATTAATTTATTTTCAAAGTAGTCGAGGGGTGTGATGACCCCTGGTAATTTTGGATGTGACCTACTAAGTCACTCTAGTTAAATAGTTTGGTTCAGAAGTTATCAGCCAATATAGATAAATCCAAGGTAATTATTCGTAGAAAGAAACATGTGTTGATTTTATTTATAATATAACATGGTTGTTTCTTTTGTTAACTATGGTTGAAGAGCAATGCTAGAGTAAGAATACCCCAGGAAGTTGGACAATTATGAGTAGTTATCTACTCATATCCCTTCTGGAAACAAAAACATCCAAGGAAAAGGCCAAGAGGGTATGATGAACCTGAAGATGGGAGGAAGAAAGAAAAGTACAGAGGTGGAAATGACTCGATAGTTGGTTGGCCAGTAGAGTCTATTTTGGAGCCATGGCTCAAACTATGGATCTATTTTCTAAGTCTGGTAGTGACTAGATAACTTAGTAGAATATGTAAAATATTGCTTCCAACACTACCTGGGGATAGCGGGCTCGGGGGAGAGGTGCAGTGAGATGACTGATCTCGCTGTTGGGAGGAGCATTGTTCATTTTGGTGATTACAAGCTCACAAAAGAATAGATCAGTAATTTTAACAAATTGATGGAATTGCAAATGTGAATCGAATAAGAGAGATAGTGGCTGGATTGCTTGTCCCTCTTTTTATTTAAACGTTGCGTGTATATCTACTATGAATGGTGATATCTACTGTGAAGTTTTATATACACTATGAAATGTTATATACATTGTGAATTGTTACATGCATTCCGAGTCCTTTATTATTGTGAATCGATAAATAGTGACAAGAAAACTAATACCCTAATTTAATTCTTGATTGAATAAAAAAATGCAATCAATACAACAAATGTATCATTTAGTACAAACAAAAGAACCATATTTTGTTATGAAACTAGCTCACAAAAAGATAGAAAAGATAGATAAATGCCTTCAAAATAATCCTCTTTGAGGGGGAAACCTCCTTTCCATTACACAAATGAATAATTCTTGGATGATACAAATGACAAGACCACCTTTCTATATATAGGAGTCTAAGGGGTCATAATATAATCAGAGCCGACATAACAATAATAATCTAAGGTCACAATAATAACAATAGTGGGCTTCTATGGGGCACAATAATAACAAGATGTGGACTACATGGGCACAAAAATATAATAAGGGGGTTGTACTAATAACAATAAGGGGTTACACTAGTAGTATAGGGACCTAACATGCCCCTCTCCTTCAAAAAGTGTTGTCCTCAATGCTTGAGTAGTTCTTGATGCTTCTATATAAAATTCTCATCCTTCCATGTGGAATCTTCAACGAGTAAGTTCTTCCACTTAATGAGATACTCTGAAATTAATCGATTTCGTAGCTGTCGACTTCTCGGTTCTGTGAATGCGTCAGGTTCCAATATGATTTTTCCTTCCTTGTCAAGTTCTGGCAATATTGCTGGAACTACGATCTTCGCCAACTTTTGAATGAGTTCCCACCCTACTTCTCCATTCTTCCATTCATCCCTTGCTTTGTTTACAAGGCTTGATGTTTGGAGGAACACTTCCTGGAATCAAATGAATAGCATGATCATGATCATGAATACGTGGGAGACCTTTTGGAGTCTCAAATACCTTGGAATGATTGTCCAAGACTTTTTAAATATCTGGAGAAATAGATGATTTCGATGTGGGAACCATTAGTGAACATAATTGTGTACTAATTATGCCTCGTTGTTCTTTCTTTAGAAGCTTTGCCATTCCGTTAGAGCTGATTATATTTCTTGGTTTACCTGTGATACTCCTTAATTCAACTTCCTTTCCTTCCGAAGAAAATTTCATGAAAAGTTCTTGAAAATTAAAATATATTGTACCCAAGGATTGTAGCCATTGGACTCCTAGTACAACATCAGTACCACCCATTGGAATGAAAAGCATTGGGCTATTCAATACATAATCTCCCATGGATAATTTGATATTATGGCACTTTCCAGACTAATTTATGGTTCCTCCACTTACAACCATCACTTGACACTATGGTGCTGGATATAGGAATCAATTCCTTGGCTATCTTACAATGAAAAAAAATATGGATACTACTCGAATTAATCAACACTATTGCCTTTTTCTTCTTGATATGTCCTTCTATCTTTATAGTTTGAGGAGTAGTAATTCCAACGAATGCATTACAATATATGGTTGGATTCATTTCTTCTTTCTCCGGGGTTGGTTCTTGGTGAGTATCCTTTTCTTTTGATTTTTTTGATATTTTTCTTCCTGATATTTCACTACTTGAACCTTCTTCTTCTTGATATCTCCTTCTATCTTGAGAGTTTGAGGAGTGGTAATTCCTGCCATTGCAATACAAGATATGGTTGGATTCATTTGCTATTTCTCTAGGGTTGTTTCCCGGTGTTTATCCTCTTCTTTGACATTTCATGATCATTTTCTTCCTCCTCTTCATAATCTATGTAAAATAATTTCTTCTCAGTACACTTATGACCTTTAGTGTATTTGATATCACAATTGTAACAAAGCCCTTTTTCTCTTTTTTCTTCCAATTGTTTTGGTGTAAACCTTATAGGTTGTGGAAGGCTAGGAGAAAAGACACTTCCATAATTATAGTCATGAGTGATGGGATTCCTTGTTTCCATAATTTCACTTTCAATTTTCTTACCCACCTGAATGCCTTCTCCAATGAATTAGGTTCCCAAAGATGAACCTCATGTTCAATGTTATCCTTTAAAGTCCCTATGAAGAGATCAATCCTTTGCTTCTCTGGAATATCATTTACCCTTATATTTAATTTTTGGAAGTCCTTAATGTGCTATGCCATTGAACACTTTTGTTTGAGATTTATCAATTGGCTAAATAAGGTCTTTCTCTTTGTATCCTAATAATTTGCTATCATTTCCTCTATGAAAATTGACCATGTAACAAGTGGTTTATGAGAACAAAGCCCTTTATACCATAAAAATTGATCCAGTTCTAAATATGAAGATGCAATACGTAACTTTTGTAATAGTTGCACCTCATCTAGATCAAAATATTACTCCATCTGTAGTATCCAATTGACCGGATCCTTGCCATCAAACTTCTTCATAGTGCCTTTTCTTGATTTTAGGAGCTCAATATTGAAACGAATGTAACTCTGTAATTTCAAATCTTATAATTTTAAAAGCGCGACCTGGAGTAGCCCTCTGCGTCCTCTATCCAGTGCCACCAGTCTTATTGAAGTTGGATTCTCCAAGAAAGAGATATGCACAATCTCCCAAGACGTCCTCTATCCAGTGCCACCAGTCTTATTGAAGTTGGATTCTCCAAGAAAGAGATATGCACAATCTCCCAAGATAATCTTATTATATACCTTTTTAGAAGAGAAAACTTTTATGAAGTGCCACCTGTCACTCTTTTGACCTTCGGATCTGAAAAAGATACATAGAAAACTAAATTCTGTCCTATTTCTATAACTTCTTATGAAATTTCAATCTAATGCTTAGAGAGACAATTATGCCGATTTTCCCCAGGTCACCTGTTTGGGATGTAATGCGGGAGCCTACAAAAACCTTAAATGTCTTGGAATGTATCTCCGAAAATATAGTGAAACAAGATCTGAAACTCGAGCCTAAGCTTCAGCGCGATTTCATTTGAAATGGGGTTTTTTTTCGCTACTGAAACATCACATAAAAAAAGTTATAGAAAAAATTCCACAATGACCTATTTAGAGCAGTGAAACCCTAGAATCCAAAGCTCTAATACCTAATGTTATGAAACAAGCTCACAAAAAGATAGAAAAGATAGATAAATGCCTTCAAAATAAGCCTCTTCAAGGGGGAAACCTCCTTTACATTACAGAAATGAACAATTCTTAGATGATACAAATGAAAAGACCTCCTTTCTATATATAGGAGTCTAAGGGGTCATAATATAATCAAAGTTGACATAATAATAATAATGTAAGGGCACAATAATAACAATAGTGGGCTTCTATGGGGCACAATAATAACAATATGCGGACTACATGGGCACAAAAATATAATAAGGGGGTTGTACTAATAACAATAAGGGGTTACACTAGTAGTATAGGAACCTAACATATTCCATATTATTAAGCACATATAAAGAAAGAACTTCTATTTTTGAATGCAAGGAAAGAAACCATACCATTATTATGGTAAAGATAGCCCTACTGCTAAATATCACGATAGAGAATTACAATGTCCATAAGTGTGAGAGAAATTAATTGCTATCCATTCTCGAGCATAAAATCCAATCATGTAAATAGAACCCATTTTTTAAACATCATAAAGGAGACTGATTCAACTATACAGGAGTATTTCTCAGCTTAATAGACAAATGAAATTAATTAAAAGATATTACTGATGCTTTTGTCAAATTAGAATAAGATTCTGAGTTTATCCCAAGATTAGTTTGAGCAATCGAACTGAAATAATAAGAAAACATAGAAGAAGTTCTTACAAATGAACATGTTTGGAAAATAGAAGCCAAACTGGAAGAAAATAAGGCAATTATAGTAAATAACCCTCAAGACACTGAGCAATCACAAATAGTCCATCATGACGATAAAACCAGTCTAAATTTCAAATATCCCTTGAACCATTTAGCTTTTTCTGGAATCCAGAAACTATAATAAGGTTCAGGCCGAGAGTGTTATTCCCGAAGGCTTAGATTAAAAAAAATAACAATGAAACTTAGGCCATAGCGAAAGCCCATTTTCTTCTTACTTGAGTACTTATTCATTCAAATACAAACGTTTGTGGCCCTAACCATATTCATAAAAGAAATTCGAAAATGAGAAAGAAAACTAAAACCAGAACATGGAATCCCTTATTGGTATAACGCAACATTGACAAAGACAGTTGAAGCTCCATAAAACCCTCAGCTAGTCGAAAAAGAGGAATTTGCACCGAAAATATTTGAGAGTAAGTGATTAGTACAGGAAATAATTGAAATAAATAACTAAGAAACTAGTTAACTTTCCATCAATTGCAATGGTTATTTACCTAGAAGCTAATGCCCTACAGTAAATGTGCCTTAGGGTTCTTCTCTGTATGGATCGAATCTCTTGAATGAGGGAAAGCCATGAGAAGTGCAAGAGGAGGAGTTATAGAGTTACTCCCAACCTTGAACGCAACTATAAACATCCTTGAATGTTGGGAATTACTGATAAACTGAGAAATTGTGAAAAGGGTCAGTTAGTGCCTCTATCAAAGCCAAAAATCATAGCTTTGAAGATAGAAATTCCAGCTACCTGTAAAGAGGTCGAAGGACAAAGGAGTAAAACCCCGATGTTCTCCAGAGTGAACCATTTTCGGCAACAGAGATAGAGAACAAGAATGCAACCGAATGACTGAGGAAGCTCACAAAGGTGTTTTTCCCTCCACCCAAGGCGACATGTGGCTCAGGGTACTGGTCTGACTGCCAGGTGGGCTGGGTTTCCCTAGGGAAATAAATGTTTCTCAAATGACATGCCGCATGGCATCAAGATTTTAATTAAAACATTCAAGTGCACATAAAAACTAAAGTACACACATAATATTTATATAAATTTTGTATTAAATGATGAGATTACAATGAATCCGTAGTAAGGTTTAATACATTGTTATTATGTTGCTAATCAGTTTGTCTAGTATTTGTTCTTTTTACTATGAGTATTTCTATTTTTGTTTTGTGTATTTAAATAGTATATGGAGAGTTGTGACAGGTGATATCAGAGAAAATGTTACACATTGAGGTCCTGATTGGATATTACAAAAATATGCCTTGTGTGTGTTCACAGAGAGGGAGAAGAAGATACGTTATCATGAGGAGGAGAAGTGGACTCATTTGTACACCCTCAATGAGACCCATTAAAGAACAGGACACAACACTGGTTGAAAGAACTAATTTTTGAGTTATGGATTCAGTTGGAAAGTGAATCACGTAATAGAGTTGTTGTGATGATGGAACAATTCAATAGCTTCAAGCAGAAATTGTGACTCTTCTAACAAAAAATGAACGAGACGTACAAGAACAAGAGTGTATCATCGAAAGCCTGACTGATAAGAAAAATCATCGAAATTCAAAACCAAGTTCTAATAATGGTAATCGGGGTGAGTCTCATTAAAGAAAATAAGACTCCATGCAAGAAGGGAGCTAAACAAATGAATCTGAAGGTGGTTAGAAAACAAAAGATAGAGAGACCTAGGATGACACACATGTTTGTAAGCACATGCACAATCACATGCACACACACACAAAGGATGACCAAATCATTAATGGAGTCAACCCGTAACAGTTGACCTCATGCATAGTGAATAAGAGAGATCATTTCCTTGTTCTCTAAGAACTGGCCAAATTGGGTGTGCATTAACTTGGTCAAATTTAATAGTTGGCATAGTTTCTACAATGACATAATCAAATTTAATTACTTGAGTTAGATATAATTCTACTCCTATAAGTTGTGATGTGTCATTAATGTGTACTATTGAGATATCATTACGGTGCAACAAATATTTTTTTTATAGATCTAGATGTTGAGTTGGTGCTAATTAGAGCTAACACTTATATTGAAAGATCGACATGATGATAAATATCATTCATTAGCCATGTGAAAGTTTTTAAGAGTAAAAAAATGGTTGCGAGTAGCACAATAAGAAATTGGGACAAAGCATTGAAGTGCTTGGCAATTTGGTTATGGTGTGCAAATTTTGGAAAAATATTGGTTTATATCAAAATAATATGTATGCATAAATCATAATATTTCTATTTTTTCATTAAAACAACCTTATATTTATGTAATATATGCTAAACATTGATATTACTAACCATCAATATAACATCAATGGTTATGGTTTTGTTGTCTCCAACTCTTTTTGGTCATGTCAAAATATCGAGGATTGAACCTCATTGACTCCTTTGAATCATTTTAAATGTAGATAACACAACCTTGGTGTGGTTAACATTTATCATTTCATTGATGCACTTGAATGGGAAAATTTTATAATATATATGATTGATGAGAATATAGAGGTTTATTGGCTTATTTGTGGTCATTTCGATATAGGGGGAATTTAGTCAAATGAAGAATTATTTCTTTCACATAGATGGTGTGACAAAGAGAGAAATTTGGTCATCATTTATTAAATTGTATAATCCTTACATGTGTAAAAGGAATTGAACCTCTTTATATCCTTCCAATTACTTGGTCCACTCTGAGGGTTGTATGAGAAAAACAAAGTTTTTAAGTGACTTGATAAAGCCATGTTAAAAAAAAACTTCATCTTGTTTGATAATTAAGACTTCACAACTATCCAAATCATATTTAATGTCATTCCATCAAACCATTAAACATTTATTTTATACTATTTTGGGAATTTGGAAAGCGTGTATGCTTGAACCGCAGTATTTATTTTTCATTTAAGAAAGCTTGTTTGCTTTCCTTACTAAGAATTTTTTTAGAAGATTTAGAAAAAAAGTATACTCGAACATCATTATCTATTTTTTAACTAAGAAACTTTGCTTTCCTTACTATCATCTGTACTATTCATACTAATTAGTCTAATTAGAATTTGGTCTTATAGAATTGATTTTAAATATGTGTACAAGAAAAAAATATTGTGCTAAGAGGCATATTTTACAATCCCTGAATGAAAGTGATATGTAAGTACATCACATATCCAATAAAATAATAATAATAATAATAATAATAAAATAATGTCGACCCCAAACAAAAATGAAAATAACCACATAAAAAAAAAGAATCTATAATACAATTCAATTACGTACTAGTGCATATTCTAGGTCTGGGCCATTTTAAAATACTATTGTTGTTTAAGGTATCATTTTTTTATTATAAATGTCCTCTCCAAGCATCTAAACTGCAGAATTATACTATCCATCATAGTATGAATGAAATACCATTACAACTTCAGATTTTAGGAGCTGGAAAGAACTGCAGACTCCACTACTAAATCATGTTTCCAGGAATAAAGGATGTAGCATATATTTGTATTCGAAGACACAATTGATAGATGAAATTTGGAAATAACAATATTGATTTATTTTAATATTAGTTTTTTCAAACGAGGTGAAACATAGTTAAATTGGACTTGTTAGCCCACTGTCAAAAGGCCCAAAATTGGATCCATATATGCTCTTAAAGTTTCCAAATTTTCATAAAATCATCCCAAGAGATCCAAAAATGCTCTTGAAATCTTCATCATTTGCTTAAAGATCATTCAAAAATCAGAACTAGCACAGGAGGAAAGCCCTTAAAGGGGGGGAAGAACACTATCGGGAGGCTAAAACACTGAAAAATCAGTGAAAACCATGTGTCACAAGCTTAAAATGAGAAAGCATATAAGCCGTCAGATCTAGCAGATCAACGGTCCAGATCTGGTCAATGGGTCGCATCGGCGTAGGCAATCGGCGAAAATCAGTGCGGGCCCAAGGGAAATGATGATGGCGATCAGCAATCACTATCAGAGAAAATGTGGAGTGCTTACAAACGGCCTGAGGCAGGAGCGATATGCCATTGCGATCAGATCGCATCGCAATATCACTATCGGCGCCAACCAAGGGGCAGGGCCTATGCATAGTTATATGGGCAACCCAATAACCGGACCTGGCGGCATTATGAGTTGAAATATAAAATTTGAGATCCACGGGAAGGCAGTTTTAATGTATTGTCGCGTATTTTTGCCATCTAACAAAAATACAAAGGGAGCCTTGGGTAGCGCCGATGTGATAAAGCTCAGACCCCAAAGGGTTCAGGAATGATGTTATATAGTATTTTAGGTCTGGGGAAAGCCATTTTTCAATGAATTTGTGTATTTTTGTGTTTAACAAAATACACAGGGAACAAGCAAATGCGACTTGCGATAGCGACAAGGACAAACCTGATGGGTTTTGGAGGTGAAATATATATATATATCTATATCTATATATATATATATATATATATATATATATATATATATATATATATATATATATATATATATATATATTTGCAGGTCTGCAAAGGCCGATTTGTCATGTTTTTTAATGTTTTTTCCATATTGCAAAATACGAAGGGAACAAAGGGACAAGGCCATTTGTGATAGGCGACAGCGACCCAAAGGGCGGACCCAACAGATATATATGCCATGTTCAAGGATTTTTAAAGTCCGAAAGGAACAAATATTGGCGGGAGTTCACAGTATTGCAGTGTTTTCTGTGTAAAACAGAAAACACTCATTATTAAACATTTTGAAGAGAAACAGAGTCCGAGAAGCAACACAATGCAACACAGCATGCCCAATGAGCCTGAAACATAAATATCATGGGCATCTACAGCACAACATAACCCGAAACAAATATATCATGGTGCATCAACAACACAACACAACCAAAAACACCAGAAGAGGTTGTGGGTATCTCTAGCAAGAGAGAGCTCCCTGCCAACACACCCAAAATATCAGAAAGTGGTTACTCTTCTGTCAGAAGAAGAAACCTTCGAATCCATGCTTGCCTAGAGGGCATCAAAGTTGTTGAAGAGACAAGGAGGATGGATTAAGACACTCCAAGCCTCAGAAGGCTCAACATCATTGTAAATAGGGTATAAATAGATGTTAGTAAGATGTAATAGAGGCTCAACTTTTGGAGATTATTCCTCCTCTGTTCATTCAAGCTTCTCATCTTCATTCTAACAATGTGAGCTTCTTTTGCCATCATATATTCAATTTCCATTCTATTTGTTGTTCTATGCTTGCACTTGAATAGTTTGTTCATGTTTTCTTTGTATCTAAGGCTAGATACTATCATCTTATCTCTGCTTTGATATATTAGATTTGCAATCTTCTTTGCTGCCTGTAGCTAGCCATCCATGTGTGGTCATATATGCATTTGCCAGTATAGTCATTATTTTCTTTTGCTTCCTGTAGCTAGCCATTCATTTATGTTTATGTACGCAATCTACAGGTACAGTCAGTGTTCTCCATCTATCTACTGAATCTATAAATTATCGAGCATTAGTGGTCTAAAGCCTTGTATTGGTGAGAGTGTTCATGCATTTCTTGAGTGAGAATAGAGTTGAAATGGTTATCTGGCTTGATCAAAACCATCATTTATTCCAATAGTTTAGAGAACAATATTGAAGATTATATGTTACCAGGCATCTCCGATCTACAACCTAGTAGAGTTTCTTAGAGTGATAACATAAATTGGCACCGTTTCCGGGGAGAGGAAACAAAAGCTCAGCTTCCCTGGGAAACGACATAGATCTAGCTTTGATGATAGACAAAATCTGGGCACCTTTTTAGTTGTAATAATCTATCTGGAAACTCTACTAGAGATCAAACCTCTTGGCGACTCCACTTCATAGTTTTGGCTCAGTTTGTGAGGCATACTCGGAGAAATCCTCAAAAGCTACAAGCTCACCCAGTACCTAACCCTAAAAAATTCATCAAAGAGAGAAAGGTATTGCAGAAAGGAGCATTAGGTTCAGGTAAACCTAAACAATCTTCTATTTCTCTTTTATAAAGGCTTGTAATAGAACAAACACATGTTGAGAGTATAGCATCTAATAATAGTAGTGAAGAAAAACTCTCAGAGATTCATAAAGCTCCTTATTCTTTAGGTTCTCCTTTTGTTGTATGCCCAAAGGAAACCTCACCTCCTATCCATCATACACCTTTAGTCTTATCAATCACTCCTCAGCCCTCTATCATTCAGATTGCCAGTACTTTTTTAGCCACCACAGTTATAGTAGGCCCACAAGCACCTACCAAGATGGAAAGAATCATAGCTTCTAGGTATGGACCTCTAATACTGCCCACTCCTTTGAATGCCATGCCTACTGGAGAATATCAGAAATATAGGCCTAAGTTCACTGGGATTGAAGGCGTTACTGCTGAAGAACATCTTGAGTCATTCTATAGCTATGCTGATAATATGGACATTAGTGAAGATGATGTGTGGATGAGAGTCTTTTTCCAAAACCTAGATGGAGAGGCTAGGAAATGTTTCAGAGAACTAACCCCAAGATTTATAGTAGATATTGAAGCTTTAGATGATGCATTCCTAAAGCATTGGGGGGATAAGAAGGATCTCCTATACTACCACACTGAGTTTGGGAACTTAAAGAGGGAAAATGGTGAGTTGTTGTCTGATTTTAATAAGAAGTTTAACCGTATGTACAACAAGATACCAACTGAAGTAAAACCCACTACTACCTCTGCTAAACTCACCTATGCCAGTGCTTTTGATTTTGACTTATGTCTATTGTTGAGGGAGAGGCGATGTGCTACTTTGGATGACATGCAGGATGCAGCCTTGGAAGTGGAATCAAACATCATGGCTGCAGAGAAGCTCAAGGGAAATGTTGATAGAAGAAGCAATAGGGGCGAGTATTCATCACCCTCTGATCCTAAGATAGATAAAATTACCAAAATGATCGAGTCATTAGCCTTTGAAATCTCCAAATTGAGGGTTGAGCAGCACTCGGGGAAAGGAAGAATGCCTAATACCTTTGCCCCAAGAAATCCAAATCCAAATCCATATAGAAGAACAAATGAGGAGTTGCAGATTTTGCAAAGAAACAAAGATGCTAATGAAGACCAAAGGGTGAAGGCTCATCTTCAAAATGCAATCATGGAAGAAGAGCAGTTTGAAGAAGATGATGAGATTCATTATCTGGAAGACAAAGGCAATGCTTCCTTTTTGACCTCAGTTGCCTATGAAAAGTCATTATGCAATGACCAGATCAGCCAAGAATGGGATGGTGAAGCTATTCTACAAACTATAGATCAGCAAAGATATAATTTGAGGTCAAAGATAAATAATGCCAAGGAAACTCATGTTCAAAGAGTTCTTGTCCCTATAGTATAGTAAGCTAATAAGCAAAAACAACTGGCAGTTGATCCCATCATCCTCAAAGCTCCAGCTCATGAGGTAAGAGGCCTTGAAAAGTATCCTTCTCCTTTCAGTTTTCAATCAAAAATTCAGAAGCTAAGAATACCTATGCCTCTGATTGAACTAGTGAAGAACGAGTCCTTCAAAAGATCCATCCTCGAGGCCCTCGAGTCTAAAGCCATCCAAGCCTCCACAATTATGTAAATATGCAAGATGACAAGCTAGCTATTATTCTCAACCCAATGATTGAAAATTTTGAAGACAACTCTCCATTATTCTATGTCTCTCTGACTATTCACGAAAAAATCCTTCACCACTGCCTTTTGGACACTGGAGCCAGCCATAATCTAATGCCGAAGGCTGTCATGGATGAGTTGGATCTTGAAATCACTAAGCCTTATCATAACCTATTTTTTTTTTTACTCTAGAAAAGTGAAATGTCTAGGATTAATCAAGGACCTAGCCATCACTTTGTCTCAGTTACCTATAAAAAGCATGATCATGGATATTGTGGTAGCTGATGTACCCCCTAAGTTTTGCATGTTACTTTCCAGAGGTTGGATCAAGAGATTAGGTGGATCATTACAAAACAATCTGTCATATGCTACTGTCCCAATTTTCAGAGATGAGAGCAAGATATTATACAGAGAGGCGTAGTTGGCTTATATCATCATCGATGAGAAGAACCCTACTAATCATCCCATCTATGTTGTTGACACTAATTTTGTAGCATGTATTCTCCATATTGAAGAATCCCAGTTGGCCTCCAGGCAGCTTAACAAACCAATTTTCCAAATCGTTGAAGAAGAAGGACCACATATTTGGGACATGTTCTTCGATGGATCTTGCTCTAAAGAAGTTGCAGGGCCAGGTGTAGTCCTTGTGTCCCTAGCACAGGAATATATTCATTTATCTTTCAAATTAACCTTTCTGGTCACAAACAACATAGCAGAGTATGAAGCCTTGATTCTGGGGTTAAAAACTGCTAAAGAATTGGGTATCAAAGGCCTGAAAGTGTTTGGAGACGCAAACCTCATTATTCAGTAGGTAAATAAAACTTTCCAAGCTAAGCATCCAAGGTTGAAGGCATACAGAGATGAGGTATGGAGGCTCAAAGATTCTTTTAATGATTTCAACATTTCTTATATTCCAAGAATGAAGAATCAACTTACCGACTCCCTCGCTGTGTCTACTAGCATGTTTATTCCTCCCTTGCCTCCTAAATTTACATATGAAGTTCAAGTAAAATATAGACCATATCTGCCTAAAAATGTCAAATATTGGAGAGTTTTTGAAGACGATGAGGAAATTAACAGGTTTTTGCAAGTTGTTGAGGATTTTTTTGAAATGCACATCGATCAAGAAAATGAAGCCATGGAAGAATTTGGCCAGTCCAAGCTAAAAACGAGGTCAGCCGAGGAAGCATTGTCCAGTTGCCTAGCAATCAGATACCAAAACGATTGGTGCCTCTAGATAAGTTTTTCAATCAAAACGATGTGCCGTATAAGCCTGTTGAAACAGAAAATGAGTCTGTTGTTCATAAACACAATATAGGGAGCCTGGCCCATCCGAAATACATAAATCTATCCACTCAATTTTCCTCTACCTAGAATTCTAAGTATTGCACCCTTATAAAGATATTCACATTTTTTCCTGGGAATACAACGATCTTAAAACCTATGACATAGACATCATTCAGCATAAGATCCCACTGGAAAAGAACACCAACCCTTTTAAGAAAAATTAAGACCTATCAGCCCTCTCTTGTTGCCTTTGATTAAGAAAGAAATCAAGAAGTTGTTGGATGCCAAAATCATAGTTCGCCTAAGGTATTCAAAGTGGATAGCCAACCTTGTGGTAGTAAGAAAGAAAAATGGAGAAATAAAGCTTTGTGTTGACTTCAGAAATCTGAACAAGTGCTCTAAAAAAGATAACTATCCCCTGCCCAAGATGGAACACTTGTTGCAAAGAGTTTCAGGGGCTAGAATCATGTCTTTCTTAGATGGATTTTCAGGTTACAAACAGATTGTTGTACATCCTGAAGATCAAGAAAAGACCGCCTTCACTACTCCTTGGGGCACTTTCATGTGCTCCAAGATGCCTTTTGGATTGATGAATGTTGAGGCTACTTTTCAGAGGGCCATAGAGATAGCTTTTGTGGGAGAGAAAGACAAGTTTGTACTTATTTATCTTGATGACATAACATTTTTCTCCAGCAGCCACAAAGACCATTTACAGAATTTGAAGAAGGTCTTCCTAAAATGCAGACAGTTTGGAATTTCATTGAACTCAAAGAAGTCACAGTTTGCTTTAGAAGAAGGAAAACTTCTGGGACATATTGTTTCTACTAAAGGTGTGAAGATTGATCCAGCAAGGGTTCAAGCCATTCAGACATTGTCCATCTCAAGTTCAAAAGGGGACATTCAATCCTTCCTGGGTAAGATTAATTTTGTAAGGAGATTCATTCCAAACTTTGCGGAGCTTGTAAAGCACATCACTTCCATGTCGAAGAAAGGAGTAGAAATAAAATGGACAAATGCTTCAAGAAGCTCTTTTGAAGCCATCAAGTAAGCTATCATGGAAGCCCCCACTCTAATCATCCCATATTACACTAGGGAGTTTGTATCTTCTCTTTCGCCTCTTATGATACAATTGCAGTAGTTTTGATGCAGAAAAATTATGAAGGCGTAGAGCACCCCATGGCCTTTTTTAGCAAAACATTAACAGATGTTGAACTAAGGTATGACCTTATTGAGAAACAAGCTTATGTTCTCATAAAGTCTTTAAAGGCATTCAGAATTTATATTCTGCATTCCAAAGTAGTTGCATATGTACCTTCAGCATTAGTAAAAGATGTCTTAACTCAGCCAAATATTGATGGGAAGAGAGTTAAATGGGTTGCAAAATTCATAGAGTTTAACATATAGGTGAAGCCCACTAAGCTTGTCGAAGGCCAAGGCTTGGCTAAACTTATGGATGAAGAAAATTGCTGCTTGTTAGATATAAATTCCATGAGTCTGAAATCAGATGATGAGCAGACAGAGGGAGCAACAGAAGAGCAAAAGTAGAATCAACCTTTGGCTGAAAATCTAGGCATTGTTATAGACATTTTTGGGCACTGCAACCCCAAGCATAAATGTCCATAAACCAAGGGCTCCTAAGTCCCTAAAGGTGTTGTTCCAACCCCTAAAAGAACAAGGTCAACTAATTACAGCATCTCCCAGAAGTTCTCCATGAAAAACTACTTAGAACTGGTCAAAACTGGACCATTTCACCTGCTCCATAGGCAAAGTGCGTTGCATCCCACCTAAATACACATAGTAGGTGCATTTCATGTCAAAAATCCCTTCTATGGGGTGCGATGGGCGAGAAGGGACAAATGGCAAGGTCAATCCGCAAGGTGGAGGAGCATGGAATCTTCCAGAAACTTCTCCTGTGACACTTGCCTCTTTGAATTCAACCAGGGATGAGTAAGAGATCATCAATCTCCAAGTGGAATCAAGAACTATCAGAGGGAAGACACTAATCAAATATCAAGCTGACTCACCTCCCTTGCAGACATCTATATATGGACCCCTCATCCCAGAGATGTGGATGCTAGAATTTTGTATCTTGTAAGGAAGTGCTGCTGGTTTCTTGGTGCAATATCATAGTGTTGGGTGATCTAAGCTTTTCATGAGGTGAAGAATGGCTTCTTGCTGAGAGGATGATGCTGGGTCAGAAGAATTGGTTGTAATTCTCTTGGCTCTTTCTTGATTATCAATAAAGCTATTCAATTTTTCATCCATACACTTGTGTGATTGATTTTGTGTGGTTAATATACATCTGATCCTATATTGCTTATGATAATAGATCTATGTTCTTGTATAGTGTTATGCTTCTTTGATTCTACAGGTACTCTGTGAAGCTGGGTACACAAGAAAGCAAGTAGCAAAGGACTATCAGAAGAGAGAGGAATCGAGCAATAAACTAAGCGCAAGACAGAGGTTGGTCTCCTTTATTCTTCTCTCATCTATCTCTCATAAAGGAAAACGAAAGTAGTTTTAAGTTTGTTTGTTTCTAAGGTAGCTACCAGCCTTAGTGGGATTAGCAGATATGCATAGACACTATTCCCGGTAACAAAATGGTGAATCCACTGGGGAGCAAGTAGATTGTTTGTTCATCTACATTTGTTTACTTTATAACTTACAGACGGAGCCTGAAGTCAAGCCAACTAGCCTTCGAACTGCATTTGCTATGCAAGTGCAAAGTAGATCAACGCTGCTTCAGTCAATCTTCGGGTTTTGTTTATGAAATAAATAATTGATTTTCAAACTCTCTAATTGTCCTTGTGGTGGCTCTAGTAACCTCCTTAGATCTACCCCTGTGAATGATTTACTGATTACCACTTGCTCGGCCAAAATCCCTAAACTGAACTGCAAACTGTGACCCGGAACCCAATCAAAGTCTCGTCCCTGGTCCAGTGCACTGTCTGTTCTGTGAAATTCAAATGCAGCGCACTTCCCGAGTGTAGTAGGTGCGTTGCATTTCAGTTTCACTGTGTTACAGATGCGCTGATCAGACAAGGCCTTGTTCCTAAATTTTGGTTTCTGTGTTCATTCTTTTTAGCTCTATTCAGGAGTTTTGTTGCCTGTAGTCAGTACACCTCCGTTTGAAACCCCTTTCCTTACTGTTATTCTGCCTCCATTGTGAAAAGAACTGTAAATGTTTTTATGTATTTTTTGAGTCATTTTTAGTTCTCCTTTACAAAGAAGTAGTGTAATTGTATTGTCGTTTCTTGATTTGAAAGTGTCGCAAGTGTCGTTTTCAGTCATAAAACAGAATTTGATTGTTCTTGATAGTCGATTACCCTGTTACTCTTGTATTTGATCTGAATTAGTAGATTTTCTAAGTGTCGAAAGCAAGTTTTCAATTCCAAATCGCAAAGTGTTGTCATTATCCTCATTTTGTCTTGAAAAGAAACTTGTTAGTAATTGTCGCTTTGAAAAATAATTTAGATTTGCGCATTAGCTTTCTTTTTATCATTCACACATTAAGAAGGCTGAAAACAAATACATGCATGTGCATTTGCATTTATACTGATTGTTGGTTTGATTTAGGACAGTGCATATAGTGTGTACTCTTTGCTCTTTGTTGAAAGAATGCCATCTATCTTTCCCTAGTAGCTAGGATTTTCATTGCAAAAAGAAGATTAAACGACTATTTATCATCTTAGATTGCATTTTAGGAATTGTACATCTACATCACTCGGTGAACCTGAAAGGAAAATTTCTTAAGCAAGATCAACTATAAAATAAATTTAATGAATCTAAAAACGATTTGGAACCTAATGCACAACATCTAGAAGTCTAGGCTAAAGACGTATTCCGGTGTCGTAAAGCCTGGTAACTGTTGTTTTCATTGTTGGTTGGGTGATTCCTCCACTTTGAAACGATAAGTGCCAGTACGGACTTGTGCTCCCACGTACCGTCGAGTATATTTTGGGAGACCACAATAGGCTTAATCCTTTATCCATAGGAAGCCGTGTCTGCCGCCCTATCGATCGCAATGCATTGAACACAGAATTCGGGAAGATTGACTGTCGTACCATAAAAAGTATTCTGCAGTTTTGTGATTGGTTTGGTAATCCCTCTGTCTAGATTTCCATAGCAGTCCCTTTCATTCCTTTTCAAACTCCTTAACGGAAAAGGTCCATCTGAGCACTTGTCACTTCAGGCTCATCAAAAATCGAAGGCGACTAGAGTCATATTTTGTTTTTTCTCGACTCTTAAAAATTGAAAAAAAAAGTTGTGTCAAAGCGTCTAAAATTTATTTTAAATGGAATAATTATCACCTTTCCTACATTGGTCTTAGGTTGAGGAAAATGGAGTCCACCAACCAAGGAGCTCCCCTTGGAGGAAATCCTAGTCCCTTCTCCTCTTGGGGAGATGTTGGTGCACCCCATATGGCCACATTGTCGCTTCTAGGATTGACAATTGGTTTGCCCGTATGGCTCTTCTTAACCTTCATCGTTCAGAACACCGCGATTCCTGAACAATCGAGTCAGCAACTAAACGATTCTAGAGTTACCCCCCAACCCTCTACTTCATCCAATTCTTCCTCTCCTCCTTCCTCTTCACTTGATGAAGCTGGTAAAGCCAAAAATTAAGTACCTGAGAAGAAGAAGGAAAAGAAAATGAAAGAGAAGAAGAAGAAGGAGCCAAAGGCGAAAAGGGGCAACCAAGCATCGTCTAGCGAAAATCCACACACTGCACCGACAAGGCCTAAATCGCCATGTGTCATTTGCAAAGGAGACCACTATCATCGAGATTGTCCTTAAATCCCTCGAATCTTAATGGACTAGTCTCCTCGTTTTCACAACCCAGTGTCGTCAACCTTTGATGATCATGTTGAAAATACATCGTCAACTAGTGAAAGTGAAGCCCCTGGACAAAAAGGAAAATGTAAATTTCCTTGTAAACTGTGTGAAGGCGATCACGCCGTCCACCATTATCCCTTCTTAGATGAGGCTAAAAGAGTTTTGGACGATCGTCCAGTTTCACCGTTATGGCTCCCTCCTAGATATAAGAACTCTTTCCAAGTCCGTCACTAGTTGAAAATCTGGCTAACATGCCCTTGTGGTCGGCCGAAGTATCTATCATTGAAGAAAAACCATCTGAATCCATACCAGACAAAAGTCAAAAGGTCGAGGCGGCATTTGACCCGGTCTTTCCTTCAGAGGTTCCATCTTCAGATGATACAGTCACCGAAGAGAACAAAGATGACACCGTCCAAATTATTTTCATAAGCACAGACTCCGATGAACATGGGGGAAACTTACCCATTCCTTTACCGCAGGAAGGAAGTTCGTCAGAGTTGTACCCGGCCGTCTATTCGGTCCCACCTCCAAGCAACCTAGTTGTTTCCTTTGACTGGAATCTACTAGGCAGATCCTGTTTACTAGCTACCATTCTGAATCATTTCTCAAGTATATAGAATGGTCATGGCCGGTACCATCATAGATGAAGGGGCTTCTGTGAGTATCCTTTCCTCAACTGCTTGGAAAGCGCTTGGTTCGCCATCGCTTTTGCGTGAGATGAGAAATCTAACAGGCTTTGACAAAGGAACCAGTCAACCGTTAGGGATCCTTCCCAATGTGCCCATAACATTGAGAGGGAAAACCATTCACATGAACGTAATGGTAGTCCAAGGACCCCTGGATTATAATCTACTCCTTGGACGAGACTATATTTATTGCATGGGAGCCATTGTCTCCTCACTCTTTAGAGTAATGTGTTTTCCGCACGAAGGAAGAGTGGTCAAGCTCGTAGACTGGCTTTCATTCCCCGGTTCACGCATAGCAAATAGTCATATACCATCGTTGAATGGTCTCTTCACGCAAGGAATGTCTCATCAATCCCCAATCTGTTCTCCTGATGAGCACGAGTGATTCGGAGGATATGACTGAAACCCAGGGGACATGCACCCTGGTCTACTTCGGCAGGAAAACTTCAGGTATAGGGTAGGTTTCCGCGAGGGATATATGACTAGTCTAACACACCCATCGGTTTTGGAAAATGGGATTAGACTTGAATAAGATTCCCTCGTCAAAGTTATGTGAGTGGAGGCGTCTACGCCACTTGCCTTTGTCTATTTCGGTAGGCATCGCTGAAGAAGTGTTTTGTTTGTGACACAGATAGAACAATCTTTGGTAACTTGAAAGAGGCAGGCCTTTCCCAATAAAGAAATGTTTTGTCTGCAAATTTAGGGGTAACCTGAAAAGGTAGGCCTTTCCCGATAAAACAAATTTTTGTCTGCAAATTGAGGGGTAATCTCGAAACTCTATTTCACTATTTCAAATTGTAGGTCCTCTAACCCTTTAAACTCGTAGGATTGGTCGTTTCCTAACTTGCATAAAGAAAGGATCTAGAGAAAAGCTTTGTAAGGTGCAAGCTCCATAAAAATGGCATCTTAGATGAGACATCCTTATTATATGACTGGATCGAGCAGTTTTAACGCGGACTTCAAGCTCGTTAAAAAATAAACATAAGCAATGAGCAAGTGTTTCCCCTAGCGTTTAAGCTCATTTTAAAATAAAAAATGAACCAATTTCCGATAAATAACCATCGTGAATGAAGTACTTCAGCCTTTGAATCCTTGGTCGTGTTCTCCTCATCACCTCCACTCTGTATTGGCCGATCATTCACCTCCACTTGATTGTTTACCCCTTTTGAGGAACAACTGCGAAGAGTGATCCTGTCAGCCATCCTTGTAACATTGCCGTGATTGGAAAATTCCAAACCTTACCTGGAATTAGCTGCTACCCGAATTTATCACTCGTTCCTCAAAAACGAGTCTCCTTTAAGCTCTTTTCAACTAACTCATAAAATATGAAAATATTGCCGAGCCATTGGCCTCTCCTGCTCGTTAAAGTGACCGGAAGTGCTATCCCTCCTTTAGATTTTGATCTTTTTGGACCTGAGGGATTATTACACAAAAAGATCGAGCGCTTGTTTTGTTCGGCTCGTTAAAAGTACCGAAAATTCATCCCTTCTGTATTATTTTATACTTTTTCGAACTTAAGGGATTAGATGATGAAAAATGATTTTTTTGAGTTTCCTTTACGTTCTTTTTCAGACTCTCTAAAATTGAAAAGGACTGATTTATCTTTGTTGTTAAACTCGTTAAAACCTAATAGTGACAAACTTGTCCATAATGACAAGAACGAGTTTCACTATCGCTAGGCTCGTTAAAACATAGCGATGGGTTTGCTCGTAGGGAAAATTATAGAACAAGCATATGTTATCCTCCTCAAGCTTGAAAAAAATAAAGAGGTACTGGTCAGCAATGACTGGGGAAAAATTGGGCAGAAAACTTGAAGAAACTTTGTTGGTAGCAAGTCGCTCTTGAACATGACACTTTCACTCCGCATCCAAGTCGGGTTGGGTTGTTCCATTCATTGGTCACATCACCATGGTTCCATCACACCATTCACATTCGGGGTTAATGCTACCGATCCATCATGTCAGTGTCACCGATATGTTCAAGAGAAGTCGCTCAGAGAATTCACCTGTGTCTCACCCACTGCAACACATTTACGCTCCATTCTTTCATGACCGCCACCCTGAACCTTATATCACCAGATCGTTTTCACCTCCATTAAAATCATTTGCTCCGTTCCGTGTCATTGATGTGGGATTCATTAAGGCCCTCCTATGATGGATCGCTTCTTGTCGACATCAGCTCATTATCCAAGAAGTCGATCTAGGAACAACCCTTTCAGTACTTTGAAGCTTGCATGTCTCAATGGCGAGTTTCTCACTTCCGGCGACAGGTTTACATCAGTGGCCTTTGACCGAAAGATTTTGCGTGGTGTTCGACGCCAAGTCCCTTATTCACACCACGTGAACTATACTGCAGTACCTTGAGGATCATTATCATTATTGATGATTCCTCTCGCGCCTGTTAACAACTTACATCATTGGCTGGTAATCAAGCGATGTCTTTCCATGTTCGACTCCAGAACATCTCTCACATGGATCGAATTGTACTTTGAGTGAAGATCGAACGAGATTGAAGACCCCGGATCTAGTTTCATCCACCCGGGCTGCGATATATATTCAGGAAAATGAAGACATCAAATGTACATCATTGCTGCACAAATAATCATCCAATATAAGGGATGATGGCTCTACAAGAATCATCAGTCTACACTTAGACGATTGTCCATCTCATGTACATGAAAAATGAATTTATAAAGCTGAGCATGGGAATGCCCACCTCAGCTAGATCATGAAAATATTATGAAGATAATGTATTGTATTGTATCTTATTACAGGTCTCCTTCCAACTTGAAATAACTTCGGATCCTCATGAAAAAGCATTTCACCCGACATCAAAAAGATTAACGACCTCATGCTTTAGGGGGCAACTGTTATAGACATTTTTTGGCACTGCAGACCCAAGCATAAATGTCCATAAACCAAGGGCTCCTAAGTCCCTGAAGGTGTTGTTCCAACCCCTAAAAGAACAAGGTCAACTGATTACAGCATCTCCCAGAAGTTCTCCATGAAAAACTACTCAGAACTGGTCAAAACTGGACCATTTCACCTGCTCCATAGGCAAAGTGTGTTGCATCCCACCTAAATACACACAATAGGTGTGTTGCATGTCAAAAATCCCTTCTATGGGGTGCGATGGGCGGGAAGGGACAAATGGCAAGGTCAATCCGCAAGGTGGAGGAGCATGGAATCTTCCAGAAACTTCTCCTGTGACACTTGCCTCTCTGAATTCAACCAAGGATGAGTAAGAGATCATCAATCTCCAAGTGGAATCAAGAACTATCAGAGGGAAGACACTAATCAAATCTCAAGCTGACTCACCTCCCTTGCAGACATCTATATATGGATCCCTCATCCCAGAGATGCAGAGACTAGAATTTTGTATCTTGTAAGGAAGTGCTGCTGGTTTCTTGGTGCAATATCATAGTGTTGCGTGATCTAAGCTTTTCATGAGGTGAAGAAGGGCTTCTTGCTAAGAGGATGATGTTGTGTTAGAACAATAGGTTGTAATTCTCTTGGCTCTTTCTTGATTATCAATAAAGCTATTCAAGTTTTCCTCCATACACTTGTGTGATTGATTTTGTGTGGTTAATATACATCTGATCCTATATTGCTTATGATAATAGATCTATGTTCTCATATAGTGTTATGCTAATTTGATTCTACAAGTACTCTGTGAAGCTGGGTACATAAGAAAGCAAGTAGCAAAGGACTATCAGAAGAGAGAGGAATTGAGCAAGGAACCAAGCGCAAGACAGAGGTTGGTCTCCTTTATTCTTCTCTCATCTATCTCTCATAAAGGAAAACAAAAGTATTTTTAAGTTTGTTTGTTTCTAAGGTAGCTACCAGCCTTAGTGGGATTGGTAGCTCTGCATAGACACTATTCCCGGTAACAGCCACATGTGAATGGTATTATAGCATAGTTCATTTTTTTGCAAAAGCTATAAGTCCCTCCAGGGCTTAGCTCTAGTCAAACTCATGCCATTAAACTCATATCAGCCAAATTCTATATTGATAAAAATATACGTTATTGGAAAGACCCATTAGGAATCCTCTTGAGGTGTTTAGATAAAGAACAATTTGTGGAAGTCATGCACCAGTTCCATTCTAGCATCTGTGGGGGGCATCATTATTGGAAAACCACAGCTCACAAAATCCTGAGAGTTGGATATTATTGGCCTACTCTGTTAACTAATGTGTTTTCTTTTGTAAAAGCTTGTGACAAGTGTCAGAGGTTTATAGGAAGACAACAGCTAAAATCTCTACCCTTGAAGCCAGTACAAGTCAATGGCCCCTTCCAGCAGTGGGGCTTGGACTTTATAGGTGAGATCAACCCACATTACAGTGGCCAACACAAATGGATCTTAGTAGCCACTGATTATTTCACCAAGTGGATTGAGGCTATACCTACTAAGAATGCCAATCATCAAGTTGTCATAAAGTTCTTGAATGAGAATATTTTCACTAGATTTGGTTTCCCAACCAAACTAGTCACTGATAATGCAACAACTTTAAAATCAAAAGAATTGGTGGACATAACTGAGTCCATGGGCATTCAAGTAGTGCATTCGACCTCATATTATCCTAAAGGCAATGGCCTAGCAAAATCATCTAACAAAATTTTGGTAAGGGTAATCAAAAGACTGTTAGAGGACAACAAAAAGAGCTAGAATTCCAATCTAAAGTTTGCACTATGGGCTAACCGAGTTACCATCAAAAAGTCCACAGGGAATTCTTCATTTAAACTAGTCTATGGCACTGATGTTGTTTTCTCCATCCAGCTCATTCTCCCTGTGGCTAAGTTCTTACATGAAGAACAAGATGAAGAGAATGATATGGTAAGAAGAATGAATAACCTGGTTGAACTACAACAGATCAGAGAGCAGCTGGTTGAGAAGTCAAAGGCTCATCAGAAGAAAATCAAAGAAACCTTTGACGGGAAGGCAAAAGTGGACAATTTTCAAGTTGGTGATAGGGTGCTTAAATGGGATTCATTTAAGGAAAAGAAAGGAAATCATGGCAAGTTTCATTCCTTATGGATAGGTCCGTTTGTCATTGCTCAAATTCAACAGAACAATACATTCATTCTGCACAGTTTGGAAAGAGGAGATACTTTTGGTAGCCCAGTAAATGGGCTGTTATTGAATCTTTATTTCATTTAAGGCTCTAAAGCCTTGTTATTGTAAATATGTTTTTCCAATTTTTGTTTCATTAGAAAATAGACTCCATGCCCAATGGAACACTGGAAGGAAGATTTGATTTTTGTTCTACAGGAAAGGCATTGATCTATGATCCTTGAAACCTCACAGGGAGGATTTCATCCCCAGAAGGAGCCCGTGTTAGCCTTGCTGGAAAAAGGCCCAAAATTAGATCCATATATGCTCTTAAAGTTTCCAAATTTGCTTAAAATCATCCCAAGAGATCCAAAAATGCTCTTGAAATATTTAGCATTTTCTTAAAGATCATTAAAAAATCAGAACTAGCATAGAAGGAAAGCCATTAAAGGGGAGGAAGAACACTTCAGGAGGCCAAAACACTAAAAAACCATGTGTCGCAGGCTTAAAATGAGAAAGCACAGCAGCCGTCAGATCTGGCCGATCAACGGTCTAGATTTGATTGGCGGGTTGCATCGGCGCAGGCAATCAGCGGAAATCGGCGTGGGCCCAAGGGAAATGGCGATGGTGATCGATGATCGCTATCAAAGATAATGTGGAGTGATTACAAATGGCCCGGGGCAGGAGCGACAAGTGATTGCAATCAAATCACATCGCAATATCGCTATCGGCGCCAACCAAGGGGTAGGGCCTATGCACAGATATATGGGCGACCCGATAATCAAACTGACGGCATTATGAGTTGAAATATATAAAATTTGAGATCTGCGGGAAGGCAGTTTAATGTATTGTCGCATATTTTTGCCATATAACGAAAATAGAAAGGGAGCCTTGGGCAGCGCCAATTTGAAAAATCTTAGACCCGAAAGGGTTCGGGAATGATATTATGTAATATTTCAGGTCTGGGGAAAGCCATTTTTCAATGAATTTCGTATATTTTCATGTTTAACAAATACACAGGGAACAAGCCAAATGCGAATTGCGATAGCGACAAGGGTGGACCCGATGGGTTTCAGAGGTGAAATATCTCTCTCTCTCTCTCTCTCTCTCTCTCTCTCTCTCTCTATATATATATATATATATATATATATATATATATATATATATATATTCAGGTCCACAAAGGCTGGTTTTTCATGTTTTTTAATGTTTTTCCCATATTGCAAAATACAAAGGGAACAAAGGGACTAGGTTGTTTGCGATAGGCGACAACGACCCAAAGGGCGGACCAGATAGATATATATGCCATTTTCAAGGACTTTTAAAGTCTGAAAGGAACATATATTGGTGAGATTTCACAGTATTGCAGTGTTTTCTGTGTAAAACAGAAAACACTCATTATTAAACATTTTCAAGAGAAATAGAGGCCGAGAAGCAGCACAATTCAACACAACATGCCCAACGAGCCCAAACAGAAATATCATGGGAATCTACAGCACAACACAGCCCAAAACAAATACATCATGGTGCATCAACAACGCGACACAACCAAAAACAACAGAAGAGGTTGTCGGCATCTCTGGCAAGAGAGAGCTCCCTACTAGCGCACCCAAAATATCATAAAGCGGTTACTCTTCTGTCAGAAGAAGAAACCTCCGAAGCCATGCTTTCCTAGAGGCCATCAAAGTTGTTGAAGAGACAGGGAGGATGGATTAAGACACTCTGAGCCTCAGAAGGCTCATCATCATTGAAAACAGGCTATAAATAATTGTTAGTAAGATCTAATAGAGGTTCAACTTTTAGAGATTATTCCTCCTCTGTTCATTCAATCTTCTCATCTTCATTCTGAAAATATAAGCTTCTTTTTCCATTATATGTTCAATGTCCATTCTCTTCGTTGTTCTATGCTTGCACTTGAACAGTTTGTTCATGTTTTATTTGTGTCTAAGGCTAGGTAATTGTCATCTTATCTCTGCTTTGATATATTAGATCTGCAAGCTTCTTTGCTGCCTATAGCTAGCCATCAATGTGTGGTCATATATGCATCTACTAATACAGTCAATATTTTCTTTTGCTGCCTGTAGCTATCTATTCATTTATGTTTATGTATGCAATCTGCTGGTACAGTCAGTGTTCTCCATCTATCTACTGAATCTATACATTATTGAGCATTAGTGGTCTAAATCCTTGCATTGTTGAGAGTGTTCATGCATGTCTTGAGTGAGAATAGAGCTGAAATGGTTATCTGACTTGATCCAAACCATCATTTATTCCAATAGTTCAGAGAACAATATTGAAGATTATATGTTACCAAGCATCTCTAATCTACAACCTAGGAGAGTTTCTTGGAGTGATAACAAGACTAAGTCCGATCATTATTTTATAATAACGTTTTTGTTATTATTGTGTAGAATTTGACAAGGTGAACTCGTTTATTAGCATAAATATTTCTAGAGGAGTAGAAGGACCTTCTTGATACTCGAGTTTTCAAATTCTTCAAATCTAGAAGCACTACTAAGGTTGAACATGAAGGCGGGTGTGAAAATGGTTGATCAGGTTTTCATGTACTCATTTCATGTGATTTGTTTTGGTAATAAGATTATTATAGCATTTTTTTATAGGGTAAGAGATAATAATTTTTTTTTTTAATTTATGTTATTTATCAAAATGTTGTATGTTTTAATTTTAATGGTGTTTTTAATTTTAATGACATTTTTATTTGATTAGATATCTTATGTGTTTAATAGTTCTTTTATTATATATATTGGATTTGAATGGATCATAAATTTATTTTCGTCAATTTTTTTTACCACATTAAAATTTTAAATTACTTAAAATTTTAAACATCTTTACTCTTTACTAAAACCAATACTCTTTTTTAAATGAAAGGAAAAAAGTTAATTCAACGCAAAAAAATGAAAATTAACTTTAATGTTTCTTTTAATTATATATTTGTAAAATGAATCTTTAAAAAGAAAAATGATATACTATGGATATATTAAAATCTCTAAAAACATAAATATTTCCACGTCAAAGTTGTAATATTTGTAAATATTAATTTGATGTAGTTTTATCCTAAATTTTGCTATCATGCCATGTAAAAAATATCATTAAATCTAATATTAATGTTAAAAGATAATGATAATATTAATATTAATATATTATAATATTAATATTAATATATTATAATATTAATATTATTAAATTTAATATAATTTTAAATTTTTTATATTATAATATATCATGATATATATTAAGTCTAGATATATATATGGGAGGGAAAAACAAGGACATAGAGTGATAGAGATGGAGATATAGAGGAAGTGAGAAGGGAGAGATAAAGATAAATTGAAGGAAAGGGGAGAGGAGGAATGAAGATAAAGAGAAGGAGAGGAGTGAGAGAGGGGGAGAGAGAGAAGGAAAGAGGAAGGGAGGTAGTGACATGGTTGGAGAGAGAGGGAGGTAGGAGAGAAAGGGAGAGTGCAGAAAGATGAGAGAGAGGACTTGAGATAGAGGAGGATAGAGGGAGGGAAAGAGAGGTTGATTTGGAGGGGGAGAGAGGGAGGGCAGAAAAAAGACATAAACAAAGAAAAGTGGAGAGAGAGAGAGAGAGTTGCAAGGGAGATATGGAGAGAGTTTGTGTATGTTTGGGGGTGAGATAGAGAGACAAAGAAGGAGAGATGGAGAGAAGGGGGGTGAAGGAGAGAGAAGGAGAGAGGGAGGGAGATAGTGTCATAGTTGGAGGGAAGAGAGAGAGAGAGAGAGGGAGAGAGAGATGTTATTGGATGGGGAGAGAGGGAGGTAAGAAGAAAGACATAGAGAGATAAAGGTGGAGAGAGAGAAGGGGAGTTAAAAGGGAGATGGAGAGAGAGGGAGAGAGGAGAGTAGGAGGGAAGAGAGATAGAAGGGGGGAGAGAGAGAGAGAGGGAGAGGAAGAGGGAGTGAGAGATAGATAGATATAGAGAAACAGTGTGTATGTTTTAGGGGTGATGTAGAGACAAAGGAGAGATAGAGGGACATAAAGATATAGATAGAAAGTGAAGAGATGGAAAAAGAGAAAGATAGAGAGGGGGGAGAGATAGATAGATAGATATGAGAGAGAGAGAGAGAGAGAGAGCGTGTGTGTGTTTGGGGGGTGAGATAGAGAGAGAAAGAAGGATAGATGGAGGGATATATATATAAATGGAAGGGGGGGAGAGGGAATATTTCTTGCACTATACACAATGATTTTAGTGTAGATGGCGATTTCTAATCCTATTTTATTATTTGCACTAGATCCACTAATTTCAATGTAGATGTTTATTTCTAATTATATTTGATTGTTTGCACTAGAGGCATTGATTTCAATGTAGATGTTGATTTTTAATTCTATTTGATTTCTTTCATTAAATGCATTTATTTTATTGTAGATGCTATTTTCTAATCATATTTGATTGCTTGCACTAGATGCATTGATTTCAGTGTAAAAGTTTATTTATAATTATATTTGATTGCTTGCACGAGGTGCATTAATTTTAGTGTAGATGTTGATTCCTAATCCTATTTTATTGTTTGCATTAGATGCATTGATTTCAATGTAGATTTTATTTTATAATCTTATTCGATTGTTTGCATTAGATGCATTGATTTCAATGTGGATGTTGATTTTTGATTTGATGTAACTGAATGTACAATGGTACATTAATTTTAAAGTGATTGTATTAACATTATGCGTTGATTTTAGTGTAAGCACATTTTTTTTTAAATTGATTGGATTAACATTGTGCATTGATTTCAATGTAAGCACAAAAAAAATTATTGACAATCTGCATTGATTTTTGTGTTATAGTAATTCAACCTATTAATATTCGAAAGGAGTGAGACGAGGTATGAAGTTTACCACAATAACTCCAGTTGAATATTTGAACGACTTACAACTTCAACTGCCCTTTTCATATAATCAATATGAAAATATGGAAAAACAAACAAGGGTGACAATAAAAATAGTATAAGAAAATAGTTTGAGATTGATCGCAATGAAGACTATCTGTAATTGACTACGTTCTTATTATTAACATTTTCTATCATTCAACATTATTACATTGTCACTTTGCATTCAAAATTTGTATTTCATCATTAAAGTTATTAACAATATCTATCATCTCAACAAACTGAGGTAATTGAGAAATGTTAAACTTAAAATGACCAGAATAATCTAAGATAAATTTAGAATTTTGAAAATTTTCAACGAATTTTGTGTGGCCATGCACGACTAAAACCAACCTACACCGGATCTATCATGCTCTGAGAGAGATCAAATCTCTTGAGGTGCAAACCTTTGTTCAAGTTCTACACTCATATAAATCTTGAGGATGTAAATTATTAAAAATATTTTTCAAGATATATTTAGTAATACCTAAAGGGACACTATTAAGAAATAATTAGCTGTCAAAAGTTGTGATACCTAGAATTAAAATGAAATAGATGTGCAAAATCAATCCTCCTGTAAAGTGCAAATTAGTTCTTGACGAGATCATCTCCCTTATTCCTCGCTAACTAGTTACTAATAGATAATTACATATATCCAAAATTACTAATACAAAATTGCATACAACTATGTATTCAAAATACTTATTAGAGGAAAAGATATATTTATAAACATTCAAAAAAATTGTCTCACACAAAATTTCATCAAAATGCTATTCAAGATCCATTTTTAAGATATTATTTGTTTGGAGAAACAAATAATGTAAATATTCTAAATCTACTCTTAAAGATATAATTAGTAATACATGGAGGGACTCTATTCAGAATTAATTAGTTGTCAAAAGTTGTGATACCTAAAATTAAATTAAATAGATATGTAGTATTAATCCTCCTACAAGCTATTGACAATATTGTCTTCCTTCTTCATCACCAACTAATTAATAACAGATAATTATATATGCATATAGAAATATAACAAAAATGTAACATTCACAAACATTATGACCATCCAAATCCAAAAACATAAATACACAAACTACTCATAGAATCCAAACACAAACATACAAACCATTAAAGGCAAGCAACACAGAAAACATAGTCATGTCAAGCAAAGAAAACATACTGTAAATTTCAAAATATGAATTTTATCTCAAACATATACATAATAATGATAATTTAAAAATATGACATTGTTGCCCTAAATTGGAACCGGCCTAAATCCATCTAACTTTGGATATATCCTGTACCATGAGAAATTAAATCCCTCGAAGTACAACCCTTTCCTCAAATTCTACACTCTAAAAAAAAAATTGCCCTTTAAAAGATTTAATCCCTCTTAACACATGATAAATCCAGAATTAAATAGATCTAAACTAAAATATATCTAAAAATACTCATTTTCTTTAAAAAAAAAAAAAAAATTATAAATCATAAAAAATCATTTATGAACCAACTTAAAATTCACTTTAGTTAATAAAAGACCTAAGTAGTATCCATATGAGGATGAACTTCAAAATCATGTAACAAATTTAAGACCTGCCTTAAATTTTATAAAGGCTTACAGAGTAAAGGCCACAATTTTAAGCATGATATGGCTAGATCAAAATGGGGATGCTAACCAAAGAGTTTCTTCATGCCTCGAACACTAAATATATTTCTTTTCATAATATTTCTACTATTAAAGTCAGTGTCATTAGATTGTCTTAATAGCTTGAGATGAAGTGCATGTCCATTAATAATTATTATAAAAAAATTCAATCATGAGACATGATAAAAGAAACTAGGGTGTTGACACAAACCTACGAGAATATTTTATATTACAGGTTGTATGCATGTAATTTACTAGTTAGTTTATTAATTTACTACATTAATGATGTTCAGAGTTCAATGTTCATTTTTCATGTTATAATTTTTGTTATTAACTTCACTTCAAACAAGTTTGATCATGTTCAAACATCACATAATGTAGCTTATGAACTATAAATTTGTTTGTGTTCAAACTTCATTGTTGACTAGAGCGTTAATCGAGTTTTCCCTCCCTTTAGACCTCGAAGGTGTAGTGAGCAGTGGGCACATGACGAGGAGTTGGGATTTTTATTTCAACACACGATCTATACGTGGTCACTTGTGTATAATTAAGTTAAGTTCCGTAGGATATAACACAACTTACAAGAAATTTAAGTGCTCCAAACTCTCAGCAAAGCATGCAAATGCTCATTTCCTACATCTCCTGATCCAAGTCGATGTGAAGTTGTGAGCATTGCGCTCAAATCTGATGGAATTCCTCACACTTCACAACAAATTAGATTGAAGCTACAAGCAAACTCAACTTCAATAGTGAACAATGACAAAAAAAAACCCAAAAATAAACCATGTTGCAGGTTTTAAATGTCACTTTTCATGGGACACGTGTCCCAAGAACCAAAAACCTTAGGGCATGTTTTTGACACATCCAAAATTAGTGTCTTGATTCGAGGACATGAAGAAAAACATTTTCAATACGTTTTAGGGCGATTTTCGTGTCCGAGACGTGAAATATAGGACACGAGACCCCGAGGGATGTGTCTTGTGAGTTAGTGTATATATATATATATATATATATATATATATATATATATATATATATATATATATATATATATATATAGATATATATATATATATATATATTTATTTATATATATATATAGAGATATAATTTGAGATATTTATTTTCACAATTAAATAATTCATTTAAAATATATTCAATTTGTTGTAGATTTTTTACAATAAACATTAACAATAAATACAAATTTAATGATTGTAATTAGAGTACATACAATTACAAGTGTACTATGAAGTGTTGTTTCTTAATACCTGTCTTTTATGCAAAAATTAGAGAACCCTTGTGGGGGAAATTGATCATATGACTTAGTTATATTAAGTGAATGATTGGTGGAGGGGAATCAAATTGCTAATAATCTATTGGAACATGATAAAATAGTTTTATGAAAAAAGATCGACAATAATTAAATAATTAAACTTAAAAAAATATTATGATTAATAAAATACATGATTGGTGGAGGGGAATCAAATTGCTAATAATCTATTGGAACAAGATAACATAGTTTTATGAAAAAAATCGACAATAATTAAATAATTAAACTACCAATTTTTCTTTTTTTTTCTAAGTCTAAATTCTATTACTGTAACATAATAATACACTGAGGCTTTGGCCTCTGCAGGTCAATGCCAAGGTTCAAGGCATAAAGCATCAAAACAAGATTGAGACTGCCCAAAGATGGGAAACCAGTCCAGTCTAAAAAATGAATTTGCAAAAAAGAACTTGTTGCCCGCATAGGCGAAACTAGCAAATGAAAAAAGTAGCTAGCATAATTTTCAAAAATGCACAAAATAATCCTATTGATGTGATTTCTGGAAACCTGAAACCTGAAGACGTGTGGTGAGTCATGTGTCATGCTATGTTGGTGAGTCATGTGTCATGCAGTGCTGACGGGTGTTCTTCAATGATGAAACACCTGTATGCATCCATGTCGTCCTCTTCCTGCTGCAATGCACCTGTGTCACCCTTCGCCTGAGGATCGCTATTCTTCTCCTCCGCAATCGTCTTGTCCTGAGGATTATCCCTCTTCTCCTTTACACAATGTGGGAGTTCATCGTCGCTGGCTAGATCCTCGCAGGTTGGGCATCCATCTTCGTTGGCTGGCTCCTTGTGGAAGGTAATTGATATGGTGGTTGTTATGAGTGGTTGGTTCAAGGAGCAGCGGTAGATGAACTAGGCTGAGTGAAGGGATTGCTGTGAGTTGGAGGGGATGTCAAAAGCTGGAGAGAGGATTTGCGAAGGTTGGGAGCGGAGAGCTCATGAGCGGCCTTTGCCACTGCGAGTGTCTGGATAGCGGTCTGAGACATAATGAGCCAAGGGGGAGGAGAAATCTGAGGCTGGTGATGGTGGAGAGTGAGGCAGTCTGCCTCTGCTAATCCATCTGTTGCTCCGCATTCTATGGCAAAGCCGGGGCATGATGACGCGGGGTCGAAGAGAATTTTTGCGTGAAGTCGACACTGAGAATTGAGAGGGATCAGCTGGTTTCAAGGTCGACTCAGAGGTAGAAAGTTCAACAGGCTCATAATGGAGAATAAGGTTGCAGAAAAATTCCGCGAATAACAATTACCTGGACCAAATTCAATGCAACATAGAATGCTGCAGCGCTTGACCGTAGTAGTGCGTGAACATGGTTCCACTGCAGCAAGGGGACAATGGTAATTCAGAGGCATAGGATTAGAGACAGAGGAGGTGAAATGTAAATTACCTGAGGGCACCATTATGCAGAGTCGAGGCTGGTAGACGCGGGCAAGTTGATTAGAGTGCCAACTTAAATGCAATTTACTATTGTTGTAAATTAGTTTTATGGCTTTGTGTGCGGGTTTACGGATGGCCATGTGGCAAAACCACTTGTCGTCCTGTTCCCCTGCCAGCAAATCAATTCTGACGTACACCCACATCTGGGATTTGTGCTTCATTGTGCACCAAGTCAGTACATTCCTGTAATTGAGTTCTATCATTTAGGATGTGAGGGATCCTAATTGGAGTACCTGATCATGGATGTTGAGTGATAAAAGGTGTCCTTTTAACTCCTAATTATCTTCACATTAATTGTCAACACAAGGACGATTTTTTATTTCAAGAGTGTACTCAGTCTGAGGCAGTCACTTGCTCAAGAGTAATGTTTTGCAGTATAGTACTTAAAATGCAAAAGTAAATGAATGATGGAAACAAAATCTAATCAGAACAGCAAGAAACTGAAATTTTCTGTAACTAAATCATTTACTCAAACAATCATCAATCGAGGACTCAGTAATGATAACTTTCTCCTCTGTAAACTGATGCAAATGAAAATCAATCATAGGCAAGATCTCCAATATGAGAACTTAGACAGTGGTAGTCAATGTCCTTTACAGTTGTTGATCTTTCAATCCACACTAAAGAAAATAATTGAAAATGGAAATTCAATTAGAAATGCTCACTAAAACACACTTGCTACAATATCAGTTAAAAGGTGAAATCAAATCCTTGCATGAAAGAGATAACAACAAAGCCTATTTGAACAGCAACACTAAATTAATGGAAATGAACAACAAAGCTAAATTAATGGAAATGAACAACAATCTGAAATATAACAGAACAATAAAGCTAATTAAGTGGAAACACACAGTGACTGTAAATTAAACTGAATCAACAATCTTATCCTAGCATAATGAACATTAACCACAGGTATAATAGGAATGGCAATCGTAGTTATAATTGAATGGTAATTAAGTGAACAACAATTGCAGTTGTAAGTGAACTGTAGTTAAATGAATAGCAATCACAACTGTAAATGAACAACAGAATCTGAATTAGACAGCGCAATATTATTTCAGAATGAACAACATGACATTTTAAGTTATGAATAATAATCTTGCTATCAACGCAATCCAATCATGATTTTGATATAACAGGGCGATTCAGCGAAATGTTCAGAAACAGAAGATTATTGAATAAAACAAATTAAAGAAATGAAAAGGAAATCAAACCATCACACGGAACTGTAAAATAATGATACAAGAAGCAAGTGAATCCACTAGGGCTAGGCCCTTAGCCGCTAGTGAAGCACCACCGGATTACTTCAAGAGATGCGGAGGAAATGCAACTATTTTTATATGTTAATCATTACATAAACATTACAGTAGTTTCGTTCTCTGCATCAACAACGACAATCCACAATAACAGTTACAATTTCTCAATAGTAATTCTCCCAGTCCTCCTATCCTATCCTATCTATCTCTAATCTAATGGTCCATCTAATTCTCTCTCTAAACATCCATCATGAATCTCCCTCTTTGATCTCCGTTTTGATTTAAATACATAGAGAGAAAAGAGAAGTTACAACCGTAATGATTACACAATGATTCCCTATTACAAAATTAGATTGTTCTCAACAAATTTATAAGCAAGATCCTATCTGAAATATCTTTCCATCAATCATTCAACAGGAACAGGACCAATTTGGCATTGCAACTGGGATAATTTGGAAACTAGCCACCACAACGAATCTGAGAAAAACGTCTTCAGAGAACCTTCTGTTTCTCTTAATATGGACCGAATTTGGGAAATGGCTCATTACAAAACTAATTTGGTCCGTTCTGGACAAAAACCATGTTTTGGATTTTCTATATTCTTCTCCATTTGCCCAAAACGTACAATGCAAAATTGTCACTTCTTATTCCCAGCGAATTTCTGAGTTGGCACATTTTATGATGAGCTGGAGATCAAATCTACAATATGGAAAATATCTTGGAGACTAAAATGGTGAGTGAAGTTCCAACAAATTTATTAATAAACCATAGTTGGTAAAATCATGCATAATAATCAATTTACTAAGAATAAAGGAGAAGAAATGATATTTATCCATAAGAGCATAAATAATTATAAGATGGAATTATATGATAAACCATGATAAATGACGTGATAATGAATGGTAGAAATGGATGAAATAGGCGTTAAAGAGTGGTAATAATAATGACATATTAGCGACCCAACAATGGTCTACTCTTGTATTTGTCAAAAGATCAAAAACCTTGTTGCCCTCTCTCTTGACATGAATGAAAGTGATGGCTCTCCTGTTTTTTATCCATTGCTCTATTAGTTCAAGACGAGCCACCAGTCTCCAACTAGTAGCTACTTTCGAAATCAAGGTCCCCATTTGTATTTGGGTAGCCATGTTGATGAAGATTTGGGAGTCCACTTCTATTATAATAGGGTGAAAATTATGTTGATGAGCCAGACACATTCTTTGCCATAATCCTTCTAGTTCTACTGAATTATTCGTATATCTGCCAATTGATCCAAAGTATAGTAATAGAGGTTTTCCTTCGTGATTTCTAAATATGCCTCCATGTCCAATGTTGCCTGGTTTGCCTTTTGAGCCCCCGTCGAAGTTTACTTTGATCACATTTTTTGGAGGGGGGTTCCATTGAGTGGGCGGCCTAGTAGTGGTTGTGGATATGTTGTGATCATCCTGAACCTGCAGAATTTGTGTATTCCAATTTTCCCAAATATTCTTCTTCTGTGCCTGAGTGGGGAGGTCCTCTGCTTGCCATTTCTGGAGAGCCAAGGTTTCTTGAATGTTCTGGCAGAGGTTGCTCCAAATGATTTCCCAGGTAATGCTTTGTTTTTTAAAAATTCTCTTGTTTCTTTCCTTCCAAATTATCCATAAAAGTAGACCTAGTAAGATTGTCCACAGCGAATTTAACTATCAAAAAAATATTATGATTAATAAAATATATTAATAGAAACTATGAATAAACATTATTATTAGAGAAAAACATTGTTATTAGAAATAATACAACAATTAATTGAAATTAAACCAGGTATGATTATACGATAATAAATATTTATTGTTAAAAATAAGTATGATAACTGTGGAAAAATACATATAATTATTTTTTTTTGGATAATTAATTTATGAGAACACTTAGTTATTAGAGCTTTTTTAAACAATTTTTAATTCTAACTAATTGATTTTAAACCACAGTAAAACCGATAATAATTTTGTTCAGATAATTTTAACCCATAATAAAACCCTAAATGAAATCTATAATCCTCACTCTTAAATTCAAAATGTAAAATACTATAAAAATATAGAAAGAAATAACGCTTAATGATTCCTTCACACCTTTTTCCTTGGAAAGCTCTTTGAGAATCCAATGTATGTGGTAACCCTTATTAGTCCCTGCCTGGGCCTGGGACTCTTAGCAATTGATCGTGCGTTGACTGCCTATTAATTTCTTGTTTGACCAAAAAATATTGCTATACATCACAATTTTAACCAAAGTTTTCATATTAAAAAATAATATAAAATTTATTATGTAATTGCTGATTGGCCAACAAAGTTGAGGGTCTTATTGCGGGCTTCGCAAGTTTCAAGACGGGTAAAAGTAAGATATCCTAAGTTTTTGGTACCTCTTCTGCGTGTCCTTGCGGCAAACTTTTCTGATATCCAAAGTTTTCAGGTGCAAAAGATATTCAACTTTTCTGCTATCCAAGGTTTTCTCGTGCAAAAGATTTTTATATCCAAACTAAATATAACTTTATTAACATGTACTATACCATATTTTCATCGGTCGAAGGGGCGAGCCGCGGGAGAGAGCATCGCCTTGGCGACCAACTAGTGATCTCTGCTCAGGCATCCAACCAGCGAGCCTCATACACTTTGAAATGGGTGATATGTCTGTGCGAAACCTTAGCCGATTATACGTGTCTTCAGGGAGTCTACACTTCTCTGTATATCGCACCTGTGCTTCACTTAGCATTCTGTCAGCTTATAGTAGGTTTCTATGGCTACATGCATGAGGCTCCACCTGTCAGCTCCTGGTGCATTAGCTTGCATGTAAGGCGCTTCGAACCATTTGTCATCTCCCCATGTACTCGCTATATTAGCTTACTGATACTTCTTTGGTTTTGGTTCTTTTCTCCTCTGCGCGGGGAGTCCTAAGTGCTCCCTCCGTGTCTTGGCTCACATTTGTTTCAGGGAAGGCTCTCTTCCTTTCGTTTTCTAGTATTCTACCTAAAATTTTTAGCTTTTCGGCTCTTTGTAGACAAGTTTTCAGTCTCTCTGCATCCTTCTGATATCCTGGTCATAGGGAGGTGCTTCCGATTATCAATATATTCTAGTTTCAGTTATGTAAAAGGAAGTTTTTCTATCATCAACTCTTTGGGAGCTGCTATGATGGTTTCGGGCTAGTGGTGTTTTTCAAGCTATTCGGTGCTCTGCTCTCCTCGGCTACGCATTTTAAAAGTTAGTGATATCGTTTTTCTTTCTCTCAATTTTAGTTGATAAAGAGCCGTTTCTCTTCGCCTATTCTGTGTAATGGAACATACAGAATATATGAGTTTAGTTTTGCAAGAATATATATAGCATCTCTATAGATTATGAATTCATATACGTCTCGAATTTCAGATTCGGATTTCAACTGTTTATCAGTGATGTGATCTGGTAGATAGGATGTAATTGTCTTTGAATGTCGGTCTCTACTCTATCTAGTTCTTTCATATGGTCATTATTCATTAGTCGTATTTGGGCTCCCTTTCTGAACATTAAAAATTATATAGTTCTATCAAAACCATGTTCAGATTTTGGTATCAAAATTGGGCCATGGTGGTGTAAATGTGGCCATTGTTATTGTTGCTGCATTATTTTCCCTGAATCGTCATAGTTCTCCGAAGGTCCGCCATTCTATCTCTCTTGATTTAGAGGGTGATTTCCCTCTCGGTGTCTGTAGTCGCAATTCGAATTTCTGATCCCTCTCACCTACCAACTTAAGGGATATTAATCTTATTACTTATTGATAGCCGTCAATATGGATCCCTCTGTCATAGTGACTATTCCATTTATTATAGGTTTAATCTCTGAATTTTGTAAATTATAAGTGCTAGGGGGTTTTTCTGTTCTTCCAACACCCTAATTCCTAGGTGACTTGGGAATCTAATATCGGTTAAGGTTTTGATATTTTGTTAAATTGTAGGTTTTAGTAAATTTCCAAACCTGTAGGTCTTAGTAAATTTCCAAAGTTTTATTATTATTTTGAGTAGGAAGTTAGTCTCATGTTCTTAATGTAGTGGTCCCAATATATAACAGTTGATACAACACTAAATTCAGAAACAACATTTAAAAAACAAAAAAACATAATCCAAATAAATATTCTTCAGAAAACTAAAAAAATTGTAAAACATAAAATAATTAGGAATGCCAATAAACCGTACTTACTATATATGTTATGTTGTTTCCTCGTGTCCTTTATGTACTAAAGTAAGCTAATCGACTCTGGCCCAGATTTGTTTATAAAGAGAGAAATTGCTTTTATCCATCCGCGGATCATGGTATCGAATCGCAACATTTTAGTTACTGGACCTGATTCTTACAGTAATAACAGACATAACTGCTCTTTAATAAGATATTACAAAGAATATGCGCTGAAATTTATAACCGGTCTTTAATAATATATCACAAAGAATATGAATTGAAATTTATTTGCGTGATCAGTAAGCCTTGTCATGATTAAGTCAAAATTACTGATTTCACTGAGAGCCAGAGGCTAAACATAGGGATTAAAAGATTTGGTAGCTTTGTTGACTGAAATTAGCAGAAATATAGATGTTTCTTCTACTACTTTTTCATTTCGTAGTGATTTCAAAATCAAATATCATTTTTTCTTACCATTAAACCAAAAATAATCCATTTTCATTCATCTGGACAAACATGTTATTTTTGAATTCATATTCATAATTTAAAATAATATTTTTTCCTTTTTAATATGTAAACAAAAGTTTCGATAATAATCCCTTCATTTAAATATTCGAAAGAATATCGCTCTTGTTTATATTTTGTAAAATATATAAAATATATGGTTTTCCATTCTATGTTTTTTCCATTTATACTTTACTCTTTTTTTCTTTTTAATCTTTTTCTTTATTTACTTTTATTTTTAATAACTATGTTTTAATTTATAATTATCAAGATTTAACTTTGAAATTTTTATAAACTTATTGGAACCTATTACCCTTTCATTTACTATCCATTTTTATTTATTTTTCAGATATTCCCTATTTTCATACTATAAAAAAGCTTAATAAGTATGTGATTATCAATTTGATTATTTCTCATGTTTTGATGCCTACTTAAATCAGATTTTGTAAATTCCTAGTCCAAACTAAATATAATTCACTAAAGATTTTTATATCCAAACTACATATAATTCACTGACACAAACTTGCCTTCATTTTATCCAAAGTTCATTTTATCCAAAGTGCAGTTGGGGCAAAGTTTTGTATCTGCCACATGTCTATCTGCATGCATGCAACTCTAGTGCTATCTGCAAGTCAGCAAGCCAGTTTATTATCCATCCCAACCTTGGGTTGATTCTTTCTTTCCACCAGCGGTTGGATTCTATCGTCCAGAACACCCAGTCGATTATCGTGTAATCTCAGTCACCGGGGGAAATTAGCTAGGGAAGGGCGCAAGTTATGGTAAGGTTTGTGACCTAGACTACAAGATTACTGTTACTGTTTTTTTGTTAATATTCTGTTGATATATCAGTGATCAATTTTTTTGGTTATATGTACGAAGTTTACAATCCTTGTTACTGTTTTTTTGTTAATATTCTGTTGATATATCAGTGATCAATTTTTTTGGTTATATGTACGAAGTTTACAATCCAGCTAAGGCAAAGCCTGCCATAGATATAAGCTGATATAAAACAATCTTCACATCTAATAAAACATATTTCTATTTTTTTTCTTCCGAAAAAAAAGAAGTTTTCTTATTTATTTATCCCAATTTATTATCTTTTTGACTTATAATTTAGAGATCCATTAGCAATAATGCCCGCATTTTTGTGTTTTATGTATGTGGGTTTATTCATGTGACTGAAAACGAAATGTATCGTTATTTTTTGCACAGGCATAATAAAATTCTCATTCAGGGACTCAGCCAACCTGCCCCGGACTCAAAGGATTTGTGTTTCGAACTGAAATTTGGTCAATCCTTTGCCGTTCAAACCATGGCTTGTTTCTGGAAGCAGCACTGGTCCTATTGGTGAAATCACACCGTTCGACTCATTTTCACCTTTTGCTGCGCCCTAATATTTGGCTCTCTTTTTTGTAGAATTGACCGGAACATGTAAACATTACTTTCTCCAATTCTAATGTGTTGTTCGATGTGGACAAAACGATCCAATTCTTATGTGTGGTTGGATGTTGTTTGCAGGCAGAAGCAACAAGATATATTCAATGCTTTGGGATCCATGTTCGCAACTATTATCTTTCTGGGCTTCTCTAATGCCGTCTCTGTCCAACCAGTAGTTGATGCGGAAAGGACAGTTTTCTATAGAGAAAAGGCAGCAGGGATGTCTCCCGCTCTTCCCTATGCTACTGCTCAGGTAACTATTTTTAATTTTTTTGGTTAGGGCCTATTTTTTTGGGTGCGTATATTGTAATTTTTGGTGTGTGTATCATTTTTGTTGATGCCCTAAGATTTTCATTCTATTCTTTATTGGTCTGAATTTTTAGCATTTTTCTGTCATGAATTTATGTGCCACACTTTTTCCTTTTTTTTTTGGCATTTCCATGATTCGAAATCAAATAAATCCAAAAAAATTTTGTGCTAAAGTTCTTCATTTCTTTCATCTTGTCATTTGCATGAAGCGCGATAAAGTCATATGCCTGCGGTAAATTTACCCAAAAATAATTATGAATTGAAGTTCTTAATTACTCAGCAATTATTTCCTTCCCACATTGTACAGAGTTTAGATTGGTATTTATCCAAAAATCAATTATTTGTTTTACATAGGTTAAAATAATGTAATCACCGGGTTTACATTGTTATTCACTTTATAATTTCTGAGTTCAATCTTTAATTATTTTTACCTATAACATTGTTGTCTTTATTTTAGATAGCATTCATTTTTCTATGTATGGTAAATAAGTTAATTTTACTCTTGTATAGGTGGAAGAAGCCATCAAAATTTTGTAACTTATTTTCAAGTTATTTTTATAACCCTCTTCACATTTGTTCCTTTAATGCTAAATTTTCTTTGTGTTATTTATCCAGTTCTTGTTTACTAATTATTAATTTCGTATATGCTTATTTCAGGTACCGATTTCTCTTTTGAACATAGCGTTTTCCTTTAACTTTTCCAAATTTGGCATGGCTTGATTTCAACTTATTCAACTCTTCCGCCACGTCTAAGGTACCCAAATTTTGGTTTCTCATTCTACATGGGTGTGATTTCTCTTGTTCGAAGAGGAATCTCCCGACTGTTAACCTCCGAAATGTTTGTTAATTGTTTTCTTTCACGTCTTTTGGGACATGTAGTTCCTCTGAATCATAATTATTTATAAAATGATATGAGCCTCTCATGTATTGAGTATTGTTTTCGATTATGAAGAAAACATTTAAGTTATATAATTATTTTTCTAATTACATGTTTCTTGAGGTTGGTTAGAGCTCTTCCAAATCTTGTCTCCATGTAATGATATTTTTAGATCATAAATGAAAGTTTGTATAATTTTGGAAAACAATACCATTGTGTTTTCTTGTGAAAACAATGGTAAATATTGATACTTTTGTATTTTCGATCATTGTGTATCTAGGCTAGTTTATTATATTGCAAAGTGAAGATTAAGAGTTATTACGTTAATCAAAATTTATTATATACATATTTTATTATTGTTTTGTATACATATTTACTCTTCAAAGTCGAACAAGGTTTTCCAATCATGTATTACTAGGTTTGGTGTGTGTTGAAATAACAAATATAGATAGACTTGTATACATAACCAATACCTATCTAGTTTCAACAAATACCTTCATGTTTAATTTCTCAATTAACACATTAAATGTCTACTATGTATGCGATTGTTTTCTTTAGCATAATTTCTAGTTTTCTTCCTTTAATAGTCCTCCACACAATATTTATGAATAAAAATATAACCATAAGTTTTCTACTATATAAAATTTATAAAATAAAACAAAACAATTAGCCCTTTTCTCTTTACAGTTCAAAATTCTCTAATAAAATTATAACTAACTCTTTTCCTTTTCTTTTACTATGGAAAATGAGTAAGTAAAATGTAACTAAATTATTTAATAGGTAAGGACACTGACTTCAATATCAGTAGTTTGGGAAAACTAGTAGTTGAGTACTTGGTTCCTCTCAACATTGATATTGCATCCAACCATTATCCCCTCAAGGATATTGCTTCTCTTTAGCACTTTCTCTCACAATGAGCCAAAAGAAATCAAACACAAGATTTTTATCAATTTCCAATCTACCACTCTTTTGTGGTTAGTAACTACCTCCACCTCACCAAAAAGTGGCAGGTAGTTGCTAGATCATTAATGAGATTTTGTTTCCCACTCCCAAATACAACCTCCTATTTTTTATGGAAACAATTAATTGGTCAATTTCATAACTTCTGGATAGACAGTTTGCTAAATTTTAATTTAAACATTTTATAAGCATATTCATTATATAAAATAATGTTTTTATTTAAATATCTTAATAAGTTAATGTAATAGTTTACGGAAGTTCGATTTTTTTGTTTTTAAATTAGAAGTTTTATTCTTAACAAATATTTAGACAGTAAATTATATTACAGTAGAAATATAATATTCGTATCACAAAGCACAAAACTGAGTTTTATGTTGGATGGAATGTGATTGCCGCACCCACCAAACTCTTCATTAATCACATTTGGTCATCCAAAGGCAAAGTTAAATATGGTTTCTGCAAGGTTGCCACCTCCTCTAAGTTCTCTGCAGACCCCCGCAGGGACTACCGCCACTGCAGTGGCTCCTTGTTTCTTGTTGGTAGCATGAAGCAATAATTGTGGCCAAGGCATTGATGTTTTACCTAATTGTGATTGAAATTTTATGTTATTTGTTATTTGTTATTACGTTATTTATTATAACAATTAATTTAAATATTTTCCAAATTGAAAATTTTGTATAATTATTTATGTATTAATTTTGTTATGAATTATTTTGAATAAATATCAATTTTATTAAGATAAATTTTTTAATTTTTTGTTTTTTCAAATTTATGAAAATCAATAACATGTAAAAATGGAAAAAAAAATATCATCATTTTTTAATTTCTTAAACAAGTTAAAGATAATTAAAATTGGAAAATTAGGAAAAAAATAAATGTTTTCACTTTTAACATTTTGTTACTAAATTTGCACCGAAACCCCTATAACAACCATTCAGAAACATACTTTAAAATTTTTCCATGTTAAATGGGAATGTGCGGGATTGTGCACTAATGTTGGTGGCATCGTAATCATAGCCTTGTATTCTTTTTATTCGATACAAAGAATACAAACCACTTTTTTCCCTTTCTTCCCAATAAAGGGTCTTTTCTCTCACTTTATTTTCTCACCAAAAATTGAAATGCTAGGGTTACCATCAAACGCTTTTTACAGTCACCACTTATCAAAGATCTTATTATTTTTACAGTCAAAAGTTTTCATTTTATGAATATTTTTTTACCTAAAATTATATATCTGATCTCATAAACTCAAACTGAAACTCAAGTAAGTCTGGTTAAGAAATATATATATATATATATATATAATTTATTATTAAACTAGACATTACTTTCCAAATAAGTAATAGGTTGGAAAATTGAATTTGAAAGTAAAAGTATTTTCTAAAATATAAATTAAACCATCACTATAAATAGTTAAATATGAGAATGACAATAAATTTTAAGTTTAATATGGTTTATTTATATTATTACATGATTTTATTAATTTAAGGTAATTTAGAAAGTGGTTTAGGCTTTGATAAATGTTTAAATATGAGAATGACCATAAATTTTAAGTTTAATATAGTTTATTTATATTATTATATGATTTTATTAATTTAAGGTAATTTAGAAAGTGGTTTAGGTGTTGATAAATGTTTGTTACAACAGTTTTTTATTGAACATGAAGGTGCTTTATGCAATTGAATCAATTCGTTTAAGATTTTATTTTATTTTTATTGAAAAAATAAATATATTAAAGTTAAGTAGATATTAACATTTTTCCAGTTTACTGTTATTTTCTTAGAAAATTTTGTGGGGACATAAAACATTGGATTGTGAACTTTGACAAAGCTTAACATATATTTTAAATAATAATCTCTTTTTAGCTTTGGAAATCTAGGAATCAAGATGTGTGATAAGTTTTATATATTATTGTTGTTCATATATTTTAAATGATAACCCTTTTTTAGCTTTGGAAATCTAGAAATCAAGATGTCTAGAAAGTGTGATGAGTTTTATATAGTATTGTTCACTTACATATCGAAGTGCAAGTAGATAAGTAGATAAATGCTTATTATATATTAAGCAAGTATAAGAATTAACAAGAAGTTCGTTAGGGCCTATGCATTATTAATTGGGTTTCGTTAGAGAAATATAAATCTTATTCCTCTTTTTTAATTGTTTAAGTAATTTATATGCTAATGTAGAGTACACCATGAAGCTACAAAACATGTTCATTAAAAGAGGGAGTGTTGACAAAGTTACCCACATGATCAACATGATTATTCCTCCTACCTTTTAATCACCAATAATTGTGATATTAACCTTTGTTCAAGTTTGAGGGTTTGAATGTGTAAGAGAAACATGATGAAAACACATCAAAATTCATTTGTCGACACGTTTCAGACCAGCAAGTGTGGTTCATTGTCAGGATACTTGCTGGTTCAAAATGCGTAGACAAATGAATTTTGATGTGATTATCGCTAAAAACCTGTCTCAAAAATTTGATATGGATCACAAAAGCCTCAATTCAATTACGATGAAAACAATTAAGGATTGCTAGTTTTATGGATCCATTAAATAAATATGGACATCCCACACCACATGATGATGATCTAAAGCTCGAATTACTCTCCATGTACTTAAGGAGTTATTATCCTTACCATCCCTTATGGGGCTATGATGACATGTCTTTATTTTAAATATGGCTAAAGGTAAAGTAGTGGATTTAGTAAATTATCACTTTTTTTTTTTTAAATGTTAAACAAACCACATTCTTATGTATGAAATGTTTTTCTTTTATATTTTTAAATAATAAAATTCTCTCTCTCTCACTCACTTTGTGTGCATGCATAATCTTATATGCTTTATATGTCCCCATTGATTAAGAATCATGATTAAGGAATTCCTTAATTATTATGTCTTTTTTTTAAATTATCAAGTAACAAATGCAAAACAAAGTGAAAATGCATATAGTAAGCCCATGTTAACCAAAATTATGAGATATGGTTATAAAATTGTGAGACGTGGGTAGCTTTAAAGTGTTACATGCAACAAAACCTTTGTTCAGTTGAAAGTTGAATTTAAAATGTTAGCTCACTGGTTGACACGATAGTGCCATCATTTTTTCACCCTAAGAGTATTATTACTTATAAGTCAATATATTTTATCTTTGTTTTTTATTTTTCAAACTAGGTCGAGGCAAACCCCAATGTTGGAAGCTTTGGTCGAGCTTGGACACCCCTTGGGATAGTTTAATTCCTCTAAAGGTGGCTCCTATCCTCAACCCCTCCCCATGAGATTTGAACCTCTAATCTAGTGAGGAATAAACCCCACACAAACTAATTGATTTACACCTCATGGACTAAGTCGATATATACTTTATGAATTCTTCTTAATGCTTATGGTCATTAAGTTGATGTCTAATATTCTTCTTTCTTCACTATAACACTAAAATCATTTTTAATTTATTTTATATTTATGATTTATTTTAATATTGATAATAAAAAGTTATGATTTTAATAACATTTTTCCTTTGTCCCTTCAATACTCACTTCCCATATTAGAATCATGTACTTTTTCCAACAACTATATATTTTTTCCAAACAAAATGTTTGTGATGGTTCTTTTTACATATGATTGTAAAAAAATCATCCAATAATACTCTCTTTATATATGAAACTTGTGTGGAAACCACCTAAATTCTTTCAATTTATTTTTTATTTCTCATGTGATTGCTTCAACAATGGCATCTTCCACGTGCAAGGCACTTAAATTGCCTAGTTGACTTGTAACACATGAAATGCATTTTAAGCTAAAACAACTCCAAGGAGTTTATTCATGCTCACACAGGGCACAAAAGTCAATTTCATGCACCATACAAATAAATAAATTAAACAAAATTCTGTTGTTACCAAAATCCACCAATCAAGGAATAAGAGAACTTCTAGTCTTACAAACATCCACTATAACCCTTGTTTTGGGCTTGCTTAAAATCTAAGGTCAGATTCCATTATTCATTACTTTATTTTTAAAGTAGTCGAGGGGTGTGATGACCACTGGTAATTTTGGATGTGACCTACTAAGTTACTGTAGTTAAATAATTTGGTTTGGAAGTTATCATCCAGTATGGCTAAAGCCAAGGTTAATATTCGTAAAAAGAAACATGCGTTGTTTTTATTGATAATATAACATGGTTATTTCTTTTTTTACCTATGGGTTAAGAGAAATGCTAGAGTAAGCATACCCCAAGTAGTTGGATAGTTATGAGTAGTTATCTACTCAGATCCCTTCTGGAAACAAAAACCTCCAAGGGAAAAGCCAAGAGGGTATGATGAACCTGAAGATGGGAGGAGGCAAGAAAAGTATAGAGGTGGAAATGACCCGATAGTTGGTTGGCCAGTAGAGTCTATTTGGAGCCGTGGCTCAAATTGTGGATGTATTTGCTAAGTTTGGTAGTGACCAGATAGCTTAGTAGAATTTGTAAAAGATTTTTTCCGACACTACCTGGGAATAACGGGCTTGAGGGAGAGGTGTAGTGAGACGACTGACCTTGCGGTTGGGAGGAGCATTGTCCATTTTGGTGATTGCAGGCTCACAAAAGAATAGATAAGTAATTTTAACAAATTGATGATTTTGCAAATGTGAACTGAATAAGAAAGATAGTGGTTGGATTGTTTGTCCCCCTTTTTATTTAAACGTTGCGTGTATAACTCCTATGAATGGTGATATCTATTGTGAATTTTTATATACATTGTGAAATGTTATATACATTGTGAACAATTACATGCATTCTGATTTCTTTTATTACTGTGAATCAATAAATATTGACAAGAAAACGTATAGCCGAATATAATTCTTGATTGAATAAAAAAATTCAATCAATGCAACAAATGTATCGTTCAATACAAAAAAAGAACCATATTCCATACTATTAAGCACATATAAAGAAAGAACTTCTATTTCTAAATGCACGAAAAGAAACCATACTAATATTATAGTGAAGATAGCCCTACTTCTAAATATTGGGATAGAGCATTACAATGTCCATAAGTGTGAGAGAAACTAATTGCTATCCATTCTAGAGCATAAAATCCAATCATGTAAATAGAACCCAAATTTTAAACATCCATAAAGGAGACTGATTCAACTATACAGGAGTATTTCTCATCTTAAGAGACAAACAAAATTAATTAAAATATATAATTACCTCTTCTATTGAATTAGAATGAGATTTCGAGTTTATCCCAAGATTAGTTTGAGTAATCAAACTGAAATAATAAGACAACATAGAAGAAGTTCTTACAAATGAACATGTTCGGAAAACAGAATCCAAACAGGAAGAAAATAAGGAGATTACAGTAAATAACCCTAAAGACACTGAGCAATCACAAATAGTCCATCATGACGATAAAATCAGTCTAAATTTCAAATATCCCTTGAACCGGTTAACGTTTTTCGGAACCCTGAAACTATAATAAGGTTCAGGTCGAGAGTGTTATGCCCGAAGGCTTAAATAAAACAAAATAACAATCAAACTTATGTGAGAGAGAAAGCCCATTTTCTTCTTACTCGAGTCTGTATTCATTCAAAGACAAAAGGTTGTGGCCTTAACAATATTCATAAAATGAATTCCAAACTGAGAAAGAAAACAGAAACCAGAACATGGACTCCCTTATCCGTATAGCCCAACATTGACAAAGACCGTTGAAGCTTCAGAAAACCCTCGGTCGATCCAGCAAGAGGAATTTGCGCCAAAAATATTTGAGAGAAAGTGATTAGTACAGGAAATAATTGAAATAAATAACTGAGAAACCAGTTAACTTTCCAACAAGTGAAATGGATATTTACCGAGAAGTTAATGCCCTACAGTAAATGGGTCGTAGGTTTCTTGTCTGCATGGATGGACTCCCTTGAACAAGGGAAGGCCATGAGAAGCACGAAAGGAGGAGTTGTAGAGTTACTCCCAACCTTGAACGCGACTGTAAACATCCTTGAATGTCAGGAATTACTGATAAACCGAGAAATTGTGAAAAGGGTCAATTAGTGCCTCTATCAAAGGCAAAAATCATAGCTTGAAGACAGAAATTACAACTATATGTGAAGAGGTTGAAGAACAAAGGAATGAAACCTCGTTGTTTTGCAGAGTGAACCATTTCCAACAATGGATATAGAGAACAAGAATGTGACCGAATGACTAAGGAAGCTCATAAAGGTGTTTTTCCCTCCACCCAAGGCGACATGCAGCTCAGGGTACCAGTCTGACTGCAAGGTGGGTTGGGTTTCCCTAGGGCAATAATTTTTTCTTAGACAACATGCCGCATGGCATCAAGATATTAATTAAAACATTCAAGTGCACATAAAAACTAAAGTACACACATAATATTTATATAAATTTTGTATTAAATGATGAGATTATAATGAATATGTAGCAAGGTTTAATACATTGTTATTATGTTTCTAATTAGTTTGTCAAGTATTTGTTCTTTTTATTATGAGTATTTCTATTTTTTTTTGTGTATTTAAAAAGTATATGGAGAGGTGTGATAGGTGGTATCAGGGCAAAGGTTCCACACTAAGGACCTGACTAGATATTACAAAAATTTTCCTTGTCTGTGTTCACAAAGAGGGAGAAGAAGATAAGTTATCATGAGCAGATGTGGACTCATCTCTACACCCTCAATGAGATCTATTATATATTGCTTTTGGTTTTGCCCCTCCCTGGGTAAGGTGGGTCATGAGTCTTATATCCTCCTCCTTCTTTTCTGTACTGATCAATGGCATTCCCTCCTCCCCCTTTCATCCTTCTCGGGGAATTAGATAGGGAGACCCTCTCTCCCCCTTTCTTTTCGTTATTATGGCAGAAGGGTTGGGCCACAGCATTAAAAATGCTCAGCAATCACAGCTCCTAAGAGGTTTGTCTTTTCATAACTCTTCCGCCTTTACTCACCAGCAATTTGTTGATGACAACATGCTTTTTGGTCATCCATCCGTCGAGGAAGCTCGCCAACTCAAAATGTTACTGACAGATTTCTCGGAAGCCTCAGGTGCCTCCATCAACAAAGTCAAATCCCAAATCTTCCTTTTTCATACCCCTGCGACTACCTAAGTAGCCATAGCCGACATTCTTGGATTTTCTATTTCTGTCCTCCCTTCCAAATATTTAGGAGCTCCCTTGATTGCCTTAGCCTTGAAGCACTCCTCTTGGAAAATCCTTCTAGAAAATCTGGAGGCTCGCCTTACCTCTTGGACTCACAGAGCCCTCAATATGGCTAGTCGTTTAGTCCTTATAAAAGTTGTTCTTCAATCCATGGCGCTGTTATGAATCCAGCTCAAGAAAAGATAGATCAACGCCTTAGAATTCAGCCTCTTCAAGGGGGAAACCTCCTTTACATTACATAAATGAACAATTCTTGGATTATTCAAATGAAAAAACCTCCTTTCTATATATAGGAGTCTAAGGAGTCACAATATAACCCAGCCGACCTAACAATAATAATATAAAGCCACAAAAATAACAATAAAGGAATTCTATGGGGCACATTAATAACAATATGGGGATAATAGGGGCACAAAAATATTAATAAGGGGTACAACTACAATAGTAATGGGGTAATCACTAGTATTATAGGGACCCAACATGCCCCTCTCCTTCAAAAAAGTGTTGTCCTTAACGCTTGAGAAGTTTTGGATGCTTTTGTATAAAATTCTCATCCTCCCATGTGGAATCTTCAACGGATAAGTTCTTCCACTTGATAAGATACTCCAAAATTGATCGATTTCGTAGCTGTCGAGTTCTTGTTTTTGTGACTACTCCCGGTTCCAATATAATTTTTCCTTCCTTGTCAAGTTCTGGAAATATTGTTTGAACTGGGAGCTTGTCACCTATAACCTTCTTTAAACATGAAACATGGAAAACAGGGTGCAATCGAGAAGCTGTAGGAAGCTCCAATTTGTATGCCATAGTACCAATCTTTTGCAACACCTTGTATGGACCATAATACTTTGGTGATAATTTATTATCCTTCTTAGCTTGCTTGAGGGAAATTTTCTTATATGGTTGTAGCCGTAGGAATACCCAATCACCTACATCAAAAATTCTTTCACTACGATGTTGATCTGCCTATTGTTTCATTCTATTCTGTGCCAACACGAGGTTATCCTTTAAGAGTTGGAGGACTTGTTGTTGATGTTCAATGTGATGTTCCCTTGCTTGAACCTTAGAATTTGCTCTTAAATATGATGTGATGGATGGCGGTTGATACCCATAAAGTGCCATAAATGGGGTCATTTTTGTTGTTGTATGGAAGGAAGTGTTATACCACCATTCAGCAAGAGGCAACCATTTGACCCATTGTGTCTGTTTATCATATACAAAGCAACGAAGATATCCTTCCAAACATTTGTTTACTATCTCAGTTTGCCCATCAGATTGAGGATGATAAGATGAGCTATGAGCTAACTGAGTACCAAGACAAGAAAATAATTCTATCCAAAAATTTCCAGTGAAAATGGGATCTCTGTCACTTACAATAATCTTTGGGTTTCCATGTAGCTTTTGAATTGTTTCCATAAATGCAGTAGAAACTGTACTGGCTTTAAATGGATGTGATAATGCACAAAAGTGTGCATACTTGGTAAGTCTGTCAGCTACCACCATGATGACACTCTTTCCCTCATACTTGGGTAAACTTGCGATAAAATCCATTGAAACCTCCTCCCAACGTTGGCTTGGAATGGATAAAGGTTTTAATAGACCCGGTGTCTTAATTGTTTCAACTTTATTTTGTTGGCAAACCAAACATTCCGCCACAAACTTTTGAATATCTACTTTAAGGCCATCCCAAAAAAATTCCTTCTTAACCCTGTGGTAAGTTTTTAAAAATCCTGAGTGCCCTCCTAAGGGAGAAGTGTGCAATTCCATAAGAATCTTTTGTTTTAGTTGGGAATTCTTACAGAGGTATAAGCGATCTTTGTACCATAACAAATCATTTTGCCAGCTAAATGTATTAGACATACTGGAATCTTGTTGTAACTTTCGAATAAGTTCCCACGCTTCTTCATCATTCTTCCATTCCTCCCTTGCTTCGTTTATCCAATCTGGTTTGATAATAGAAATGGCGCACAACAATGCTTCCACATCCTCATCCTTTCTTGAGAGTGCATCTGCCACCACATTTTTCTTCCCTTTTTTGTAGATGATTTCAAAGTCATAACCCAACATCTTTGTGACCCACTTTTGTTGCTCATCAGAGGATAATCTTTTTTGTAAAAAGTATTTAAGGCTATCATGATCCGTTTTTACCTTGAAGTGTCTTCCCATTAGGTAGGGTCACCATTTCTTAAGTGCATGGAGTATTGCCAACATTTCCTTATCATAAATAGCTTTGTGTAAAAACTTTCCCTTGATTGGATGACTTTCAAAAGCAATGGGTGTTTCATCTTGCATTAAAACGGCACCAATTCCATTTCCTGAAGCATCACATTCCACAATAAAGGTTTTTGTGAAGTTCGGTGTAGCTAAGACCGGTGCTTGGCACATTGCCTCTTTAAGATGTTCGAATTCCTTTGTTGCTTCTGGAGTCCATGAAAATGCATCTTTCTTCAATAATGTTGTTAGAGGTGCTGCTATTCTCCCATAATTCTTAACAAACTTGCGATAATACCCTATCAACCCGAGAAATCCTCGCAGATGCTTTATGGATGTGGGAATTTTCCATTCCTTAATGGCTTTAATTTTGCTAGGGTCTACCTTAACTCCTTCATGAGATACAATACGACCTATATATTCCACCTCTTGTACTCCAAAGAAACATTTGGATCTTTTTGCATATAATTGTTTGTCCTCTAATAGTTGTAGCACCCTGTCAACATGTTGAACATGATCCTTCCAAGACTTGTTGTAGATTAGTATATCATCAAAAAATACTAACACAAATTTTCTAAGGAATGGTTTGAAAATTGAATTCATCAAACCTTGAAATGTTGAAGGTGCATTGGTAAGGCCAAATGGCATGACCAAAAATTCATAATGACCCTCATGAGTTCTAAACATTGTTTTCGGAATGTCTTCAATATTCATTTTGATTTGATGATATCCTGAACGAATATCCAACTTGGTGAAGTAAATTGATCCATGCAATTCATCCAGTAATTCATCAATGATAGGAATGGGAAACTTATCTTTAATAGTGAGCTTGTTGAGCTCCCTATAATCCGGACACATGTGCCATGATCCATCCTTCTTGTGCACGAATACGACTGGAGCAGAGAAAGAACTTTGACTTGGTTGAATTATACCAGCCTCTAGCATTTCTGCAACCATACGTTCAATTTCACTCTTTTGGGCATAGGGATATCTGTACAGCCTAATGTCTGGAGGAACACTTCCTGGAATCAGATGAATACCATGATGATGATCACGAATAGGTGGGAGACCTTTGGGAGTCTCAAATACCTTGGAATGATTGTCCAAGACTTTTTGGAGATCTGGAGAAATAGATGATTCCACTGTGGACACATCTAGCGAACATAATTGTGCAATTACACCTCTTTTTTCCTTTTTTAGAAGCTTTGTCATACCGTTAGAGCTGATTATCTTTCCCGGTTTCCCTGCAATACCCCTTAATTCAACTTCCTTTCCTTCCATAGAAAATTTCATGAAAAGTTCTTGAAAATTAAAAGCTATTGTACCCAAGGATTGTAGCCATTAGACCCCTAGTACAACATCAGCACCTCCCATTGGAATGGAAAGCATTGGGCTAGTTAATACATATTCTCCCATGGATAGCTTGATATTATGGCACTTTCCCGAGAAATTTATTGTTCCTCCATTTGCAACCATCACTTGACACTCTGGTGTTGGATATAAGAATCAATTCAATTCTCTTGCTACCTTACAATGAATAAAAATGTGGGTACTTCCTAAATCAATCAACACTATTACCTTTTTCTTCTTGATTTGTCCTTCTATCTTGATGGTTTGAGGAGTGGTAATTCCCACCAATGCATTACAAGATATGGTCCGATTCATTTCTTCTTTATCTAGGCTTTGTTCCTGGAGTATATCCTCTTCTTTTGACCTTTCTTGCTCCTTTTCTTCTTCCTCTTCACAATCTATGTAGAATAATTTCTTCTCAGCACACTTATGACCTTTAGTGTATTTTCTATCACAACTGTAACAAAGCCCTTTTGCTCTTTTTTCTTCCAATTGTTGTGGTGTCAACCTTATAGGTTGTGGAAGACTAGTGGCAACAACACTTCCGTCTTTATAGTTGTGAGTGGTATGCTTCCTGGTTGCCATAATTTTGCTTTCCATTTTTCTTGCTAACCTGAATGCCTTCTCTAATGAATCAGGTTCCCAAAGGCAAACATCATGTTGGATATTATCCTTTAAAGACCCTATGAACACATCAATCGTATGCTCCTCTAGAATATCTTTTACCCTTATGTTCAATTTTTGAAACTTCTCAATGTGCTCCATTATTGAACCCTTTTGTTTGAGACTTATCAATTGGATAAAAAAAGTGTTGCTTTTTCTATCCTCATAATGTGCTATCAATTCTTCTATAAAAATTGCCCAAGTGATAAATTGTTTACGAGAGCAAAGCCATTGATACCATACAAACTGATTTGGTTCCAAATATAAAGTTGCAATACGTACCTTTTGTGTGTTTCGCACATTATTGAGATCAAAAAATTGCTCCATCTGTAATATCCATGCTGCGAGATCGTTGCCATCAAACTTCCTCATATAGATTTTTGGAATATGGTGGGTCTTTGATCCAACATTAGAGTCTATGGAATCATGATTAACATTTCTTTTGTTCTCATCATGAGTTTCCTTTACTACCCTCTCACCATTAGTGACCTTTTCTTGTAGCAACTTATTCATATTTATCTTCAATTCTTCCATGTTTGTCTTCAAATATATCTTCAAATCATCCATCTTAGCTTCCACGTCATTCATCTTAGCTTCTACACCTTTCTTTAAACAATCCATCTTAGCTTCTGCCCCTTTCTTTAAACCATCCATCTTAGATTCTGTTCCTTTTTGTGCAAGTGACAGTTGTTGCACTTGGTCTTGTAATTTTGATATATCATGTTGCATGTCTTCCTCTTCTTCATGAGTCATGCTAGAGCTTTCAGGTTACTTAGTAGGTGTTTGCATTTTCTTTCCTCAGGGCATCAGTTACCGATAATAATGTTCTATTATGCACTTCGAATTCCTTCAAAATAAATTTTCAAACCAAGCTTAAGCAAAAATTTAAGAAAATTTACACACCTTTTTTCACTTTGTAGGAGCTCGATATTGCCTCTGATGTATCTCTGTACTTTCCAATCATCTAGATCTGAATTTGTGACCTGCAGTAGCCTTCTGTGTCCTCTTTCCAATGCCACAAGTTTGACCCAAATTGGATTCTCCAAGGAAGAGTTATGCGAAATCTCCCACAGTGACTTGATTATAGACTAGTTCAGTAGAGCGAACTTGTACGACTTGCCATGAGTCACTGTTCGACCTTTGGATCTAAAAAATGCATACAAGAAACTACAGTCCATCCTCTTTTTTTACCTTCTTACGAAATTTCAATCTGATCCCCAGAGAGAATGTTATGATGCCTTTCCCCAGGTCACCTGTTTGGAATGTAATTCAAGAGTCTACAAAAAGACCAACTTCCTCAGATCATATCTCCGCAAATATAGCGCGAACAGCTCTGAAATTTGGACCCGAGGTTTAGCGCGATTTCTTATCAAAAAATTTATAGCGAAAATTCCATGATGACCTGTTTGGAGCAGCGAAACCCTAGAATCCAAAGCTCTGATACCAAATGTTATGAATCAAGCTAAAGAAAAGATAGAAAAGATAGATCAATGCCTTAGAATTCAACCTCTTCGAGGGGGCAACCTCCTTTACATTACATAAATGAACAATTCTTGGATTATTCAAATGACAAAACCTCCTTTCTATATATAGGAGTCTAAAGAGTCATAATATAACCCAGCTGACCTAACAATAATAATATAAAGCCACAAAAATAACAATAGAGGGATTCTATGGGGCAGAGTAATAACAATATGGGGATAATAGGGGCACAACAATATTAATAAGGGGTACAACTACAATAGTAATGGGGTAATCACTAGTATTATAGGGACCCAATAGTCGTTGTACCTTTTCTCGATCCTAGCGGCTCCCAAATGGGTTCTCAAAGAAATTAAACATCTCCAACAATCTTTCTTATGGGCCAATTCAGGTCAAAAACGCAAACGGGCTCTAGTCAAAGGGGACATAGTGTGCCTTCCAAAGTGTGCCGGTGGAACTGGATTGAGGGATCCCTATCATAGCAACGAGTTCATGGGTGCTCGTATCTGGTGGAAATGGCTTACTATGCCATTCACCCCTAGGCCACTCTATGGATAGTAAAATATGCCAGCAATTGCCCAACAGAAGAGCTAATAAGAATGTCAGAAGTTAGCATGGGTTCCCTAATCTGGAATTTGGCCAAGCAACAGAGAAGCTTAATTCAGTAGCATAGCTTCTGGCATGGAAAATTTTAGGGGCTAATGTTCGCCGAGTGGGCTAATTTTCCATGATTTTTAGATTCGCCAATTTCCAATTTTATAAAACACGATTCGCCCAAATTTTAGCTTAAAAATCGCTTACATTATATAGAGACATTTGATTAATTTTACAAATATGGCATATTAGGGATTAGTGAGATTCGGTTTTAAACTTATTTTCCATCCTTAAAATTTTCCTTGGCAGTTAAGGATGGCAACACAGAAAGGTTTTGGGAATATTCCTGGCAGTAGCAACCCAAGTTAAAGGACCTAATCTCATCTATGAAACTTCCAGAGCAGGGTATGCAACCCTATGACAAAGTAAATTTTTTTTCGAATCCCTCTACAACACAAGGATACAGGCAATGGATTAAGGTGGATCAAATCTTAAGACATGGAACAGAACAGATTCAACAGACTCTTGATACAGAATTAATGAAGAGGAAAATACAACACTCAGAAGAAAGGGACATTCTTAGATGGGGCTATGAAGAAAAAGGTACCTTCACCACTAGGGAGGCTTATAATATCATTATCAAGGAACATATGGTCAAAGACCCTCTCTGGAGCAAAGTCTGGGACCCTACCAACTGGCCAAAAATCTCAACCTTTCTCTGGCTTTTATGTCAAAATAAAATCCTCACTTGGGACAATCTCAGGAAGAGGAACTATCATGGGCCCTCACTGTGCCCCAATTGCACACAAGAAGAGGAATCCATAATGCATCTTATGCACTCTTGTGATCTTGCGCTTAAACTCTAGGAAAAAGTCAGTTTTCGATGCCAAAAGGAAGGAATAATACATGGAGACATCATAGCCACTGTACGCAGTTGGGATCGGAATCCATATCAAAGTAATATTTTAAACTTTCTATGGAAACTCATTCCAGGCTTCCTCATGTGGAATATTTGGAAGGAGAGAAATCGGAGAATCTTCAAGGATCACTCGGTGCCCCTGGAGATTCTTTGGACAATCATCTTCCAAAATATCAAGGAAACTTTATTTCTCCATACCTGGTATGAGGAGGACTTTCCCTCTCTCCCCCAAGAACAAAATATCTAGGCTAATTCGAACCTTCCATGGAATCAGGTACCAATATCCAAAGGAACAACTCCTCCAAAGGGCAGTTCACCTGAAAAGTGGATCCCTCCCCCCAAGCATATGTTCCAGTTAAACTTCGATGGAGCCTCGAAAGGCAACCCATGTAATGCAAGCTTCGGAGGGATATTCAGGGACTATAAGGGTGCTCCTCTTCTAACCTTTTTAGGATCAAAAGGCTAGGATACCAACAACTCGACCGAACCAGAAGACCTATGGCAGGGTCATATTCTGGCTCAAAATAAGGGATACTTTCCGCTTATTATAGAAGGTGACTCTCATATCATCATAAATATGATCATCAAAATCATGCAAGATACTCCTTCAAATAAAGTGAGCAATAGTTGGAGAACGACGAAGCGGCTTGAACTCATTGAAATCTGCCTCTCTTCTCACGGGGTGATCACTCTCAAGCACATACGTCGGGAAGGAAACAAAGCAGCTTACCTACTAGCTAATATTGGAGTAGAAAGTGGATTGGATCTTCACACAGGCCCATTTTCCAGACTGGCCTCAGAAATCCAACTCATGGAATACCAAAATATTGTGAAGAATGAAATGAAATAGGGAGGAGAAGAGCACCTAGATGCGGGTGATTCCCAAGTTCATTAATGGCGTTAATTAAGTGTGACGACGCTTGGCCATGCCAGCTGCTGGACAGCACTGTAATCCAAGCCCAGACTTGGTACATGATGGCTCACCTAAGGCGAAAGCAGGTCCGCCTTCAGAACAACTTAAATGCTCACTTCGGCCGAGACAAGGCAGCTGCTGGTTTAAACATGGCGCATTCGGCCTTCAACCCCACTGTTTGTAGCTCGTCCTCTAGCCTCTGCCCGCTCCATGCAGGAATCCCCTGCTGTAGAATGGTTACAGGCAATTGCTGTTGGCTCCTGCTGGTTCTTGATTTTGGAATTAGGTTTTCTTTCTCCCATTCCCAGCCTTGCTCTCTGAACCCTGTCCTGGACCTTGCTGAGCATTCTAGGCATCCCATCAAAGAGACCCATTCTACTGAGCTTCCCCTTCACTGCTCATCCATGGTACGTCATTGCATGAGAAGCCGCCATGGAGGGAGCTGTGGTGGTCACGCGCGTTCTCAAGCTGCTCAGTCTATCGATCAACCACCGCCCCGTGCCTCTCCAACCTCATCTCAAGCTAATTCTCCTCCCCCCAGTCCGTCCAGCAGACCCTTCCTGCACAATGCTTTCCAGTCGACTCATTTTAGATTTCAGAGTAGCCTGAACAGGCCCATCATCATGGCTAATATCACCATCATTTTCTCTGAAGAAGAAGCTCAGCCTCATGTTCCTGCGTGTACCTTGGCAGAGCATTCTCATGGCATTCGTAGAGTTGCGGGCAACCATGGCTCTGAGCAGAATCTGGCAGATGAAGGCAAGTTGGAAAGGCGTGGCGAGCAGCATGCGGCGGGTGACAATCCAGGCAACACCCAGCCACCAACTGGCAGCTCTCATGGTGTCATTGTTTCGAAGGCCATTGCAAGCAGCTCAAGCGGAACCCGTCTTGCGCTGGATCCTCCAAATGGCAGCGTGGCTAGTGACGTGGCAAGGGATGGCAAAATTTGGTATGGCAATGCTTGCCCCGCTATGGAGGAGCCACCAGACTAGGATGTCCCCATGTAATGCCACTTAGACCCCCCTTGTCTACTCAGAGTTATGTTACTACTCACTGGTTAGATTCGGCTGTTCATGGCTTTGTGGTTTTTTTCTTGTTTCTGTGGCTCGGTAGTCTGTGGTTCTATTGCTGATATGTACAACTTTTCTGTCTCTCAGTGTTTGTCTCGACTGCTTCAAAAGGGGTTATCTCATATCCTCGTTTTGGTCTTGTCATTGTATTCTCGCTCCTATGTATGGTTTTTTTTTCTGTTCACTATAACTAGTTTTCCCAATTATGGGACAATTTTGATGACCTAAAAGCACTCAGATGCTCTAGACTGAGGCTTCTGCCTCTTTGTAATTATATTTTTCTTTTCTTTTAATAGAATTAGTCTTTACAGAGAAAAAAAAAATCTATAATACATTTCAATTATGTACTCATGCATATTCCAGGTCTGGGCCATTTTAAAACACTATTGTTGTTTAAGATATCAATTTTTGTTTTATATAAATGTCCTCCCCAAGCATCTAAATTGTAGAATTATACTATCCATCGTAGTATGAACGAAAGACAATTAAAACTTCATATTTTAGGAGTTGGAAACAACTGCAGACTCCACTACTAAATCATGTTTCCAAGAATAAAGGATGTAACATACATTTGTATTCGAAGACACAATTGATAGATGAAATTTGGAAATAACAATATTGATTTATTTTAATACTAGTATTTTCAAACGAGGTGAAACGTCGTTAAATCTGGACTAAGTCCGATAATTTTTTTATAATAATTTTTTTGTTATTATAGTGTAGAATCTAACAAGGTGAACTCCTTTGTTAGCATAACTATTTCTAGAGGAGTAGAAGGACCTCCTGATACTAGAGTTCTCAAATTCTTAAAATCTAGAAGCACTGTTAAGGTTGAACATGAAGGTAGGTGTGAAAATGGTTGATTAGGTTTTCATGTACTCATTTCTTTTGTTTTGTTTTGCTAATAAGATTATTATAGCCTTTTTTTATAGGGTAAGAGATAATAATTTTTTTTTTTTTAACTTATGTTATTTATCAAAATGTTGTATGTTTTAATTTTAATGGTGTTTTTAACTTTAATGACGTCTTTATTTGATTACCTAACTCATGTGTTTAATAGCTCTTTTATTATATATGTTGGATTTGAATGGATCATAAATTTATTTTCGACAATTTTTTTTACCACATTAAAATTTAAATTACTTAAAATTTTAAACATCTTTACTAAAACCAATACTACTTTTTAAATGAAAGGAAAAAAGTTAATTCAACACAAAAAATGAAAATTACTTTTAATATTTCTTTTAATTATATATTTGTAAAATGAATCTTTAAAAAGAAAAATGATATACTATGGATATATTAAAATCTCTAAAAACATAAATATTTCCACATCAAAGTTGTAATATTTGTAAATATTAATTTGATGTAGTTTTATTCTAAATTTTGCTATCATGGCATGTAAAAAATATCATTAAGACTATTATTAATGTTAAAAGATAATATTAATATTAATATATTATAATATTAATATTATTAAATTTAATACAATATTAAATTTGTTATATTATAATATATATTAATATATCATGATATATATCAACTCTAGATATATATGGGAGGGAAAAACACAAACATAGAGTGATAGAGATGGAGAGATAGTGGAAGTGAGAAGGGAGAGATAAAGATAAATTGAAGGAAAGGGGAGAGGAGGAATGAAGAGAAAGATAGAGAGAGGGGGGGAGAGAGATAGATATGGAAAGAGAGAGAGCATGTGTGTGTTTGCAGGGTGAGATAGAGAGACAAAGAAGAAGAGATGGAAGGATATATATATGGAAGGGGGAGAATTGAACCCAGTTGCCCTAATTGACTGAAAAACCCCATTACCCTCAAGAAATTGTGATTTCTGTCCCCCATTCTTAAATCCAAAAGAACTAAGAATGTTTGCCGCTATTGCCATGGATGTCAAGCCAATTACTACTCCTCACCTGGACCTGGACCACCTTCCTTTGGCAGATAAAGATTTCCAAATTAAGGACACTGTTGTCCTTGAATCCCCTATCAAACTATACTGCCAATATAGGAACCAATACCTAAACCAAGCTGATAAAATAGGTCTTTGGGAGTCTAATTTTCCCCAGTATCAATTCCATGAGGTGCACATTTTCCCTGAGATTGTTCATTATTTCCATGAAAACTACATTCCCAGTCAAATAGCAGTGATGTCCCCTAACCAAACCATACTTTTCACCATCACTGCCAAGTCAGTCAATGAAATGCTGCAACTGCAACCAGGACAAAATCTGACCCCTATTTCCATTGGAGACGTGGTAGACCAATTTCCCAAGCTTACCACTACCAAGATTGCTGAAATGTTTCATACCTTCATCAGGGAGGGAAAGCATGTCCCAACAGAACCTTCTCCATATGTGGCTACCATATTTTCCCCATTTGGTTAGGATATAGTAGCAATGATCTCTTGTGTTTTAGGCTATACTACCAATGAGTATATAGATGAAATCATTTTAGCTTCATGTCCATTTTTACTCCAGGACAGCCCCCTGTTGTCATGTATGATTATGCCAAGTACATAGCTGATAGGATGGATGAACAGTTTTTGAGAATGAGTAGTGAAAGAGTGTTTAAATATTCTTCAATTTTGTACCACCTTTTCTTATACTATCAAGCTGACAAGTTCCCATTCACTCTCCAAAAGCTTGACACTAAAGGTCATCCTAGGTCAGTAATTTTTTGGACTCCTTTAATACATAAGCATGATTCCCCATATCCATATACAGACTTCATAGATCTTTTTGTATATCCAGTAGTGACCATGCCGCTAGGAAGTCCTCCTCCAAGAATCAGTTTAGACATTAGAAGGATCATGTAGCTATCAAAACAACACAAAGTGGGAGATTGGTACCTGTATCAAAATCACACAAAAATCAGGATCTATGGCTATGAGTAGGTCCCATATAAACTGCCCAGATTCCTCCCAATGAGTTTATTTTCTCTGGAGTACTATAGGCCGATAATCAACTCAGATGAGGTACATTTTGTTAAAGCCAAAAAGAAGTCCCAGATTAGAATCAAAGATCAACTAGGCCCCTTTGTATGCAATAGCAGAGAAGCTGGAAGAGAAGCAGAAGAAATCCTTCAGAGACTCAAACTAAAACAAAGCTTCATGTGGAAATATGATCCTTGTGACTTCATCTGCAACAAAAGACAGAAAAATAAAATGAATCCCTTCATTCACCACCAAATCCCTGAAATAGAGAGATATGCAAATCAGTTGGAATGGGTGGAGAATACTCTAGTGGACAGAGATAGCACTGAATTTGCTGTTGAAAATGCACTAATTGATCTAGAGAAAAGGCTTGATGAAGGTTCTTTCCTATAGGTGCCAGGAGAATCCCAAGCACAAGGATAATCACAGGCACATCGTGAACAACATATAGAAGAAGAGTCCCAGGTACAAGAAGAATCAGAGCAGCCAGACCTATCAGAGGAATTTGGTCAAATAGGTAAACAACAGCCCAATATGAGTACTCCCCCTAACTTGCAAACTCCTCTAAATGAGGAAAGAAGCCTCAAAAGGAAAAGGGAGGAGGCCACTACATCAAGCAGAGCAACCATACAAACATATATAGAAACTAGCCTAGTCAAAAGGTAGAGGTTAAATTCGGTTTCAAAGCAGGAATTCACAGAAGAAATAATGGAGGCCACCAGTACAGAGAAAGAAAAAAGTAGGCCTGCTACTCCTTCTAGGGGCATACCAGAACCTTCCACATCTCATATGCAGATGTTGGAGAGGTAACAGAGTGTTGAAGTGTCCTCATTTGGGATGCCAGCAGACAAAGATCAAGATATCAGAGAAAGGTACAAGGACATCAAAGCCAGGAATGAGAGGCTAAAGGCCCAGACTTATGCACAGTACCTCAAGATGGCACCTACCAACCAAACAAGGCTGATGTCAACCTATGATGTGAAAGAAGGCAAAATGCAAATGACAATAATTAAATAATTAAACTATCAAAAAAATATTATGATTAATAAAATATATTAATAGAAACCATGAAAAAACATTATTATTAGAAAGAATACAACAATTAATAGAAATTAAACGAGGTGTGATTATAGGGTAATAAATATTTATTGTTAAAAATAAGTATGATAATGAATGAAAAGAAAATATTAGTGGAGATGTCTTTAGTGTGACTTTTTGGACTTTCTAGTACGTTATTTAAACTGTTTTTTTTACCGTACATATGGATTCAACACCTTGAAAAAACCTTAAGACACTTGGATTGTGCAGGGGTTACCCATCAAAATTGTGATTTCAATAAATTCCTGCCAAATTTTAGAGAAATTAGATCGGAAAAACCCACTAGAAAAGTTTCCAAAAAGTCGCACTAAAGACAACTCAAATATTAATTATGGAAAAATCCATATATTTAATATTTTTTTGGATAATTAATCTATGAGGACACTTGGTGATTAGATTGTTATTAGAAAAAGAACATTGTTATTAGAAAGAATACAATAATTAATAGAAAGCAAGCAATGGATGACGATAGGCTAATAAATATTTATTATTAAAAATAAGCATGATAATGAATGAAAAGAAAATATTAATTATGGAAAAATCCATTTTTTTGGATAATTAATTTATGAGAACATTTTTGGATTAAATTGTTTAAAAAAAAAAAACATTGTTATTATAAATAATACAACAATTAATGAAAAATCAACAAGAAATAATTATAAGTTAATAAATATTTGTTGTTAAAAATAAGTATGATAACTGTGGAAAAATACATATAATTAATTTATTTTGGATAATTAATTTATGAGGACACCTGATTATTAGAGTTTTTTTAAACAATTTATATTCTAACCAATTGATTTTAAACCACATAAAATTAGTTATCACCAATCAAAAATTAGAAATTCAAAATTTAAAAACTTAAAAATTAATTTTCAGTTTCTAAAAAATTAAATTTAATACTTAAATTTACCAAAAATTTTATAAGATTTACAAATAAGAACTATGATCCATGGTATTGGATTTCAGAGACGATGGCGGAGATGGAATGGAGAACTAGCTTGGGTTAGGGTTTCTTCTGGACACTGAAGACTGTAGCAACACCTCCCAACCCTCCCTTACGACAACCCCATATCTTACCTCACATTGTCATTGAGCCGCCACGGTTATCCCTTCACTTTTACTGCCTAGGTTTTTACCCTCTTCCTCCTCGACTCTACCGTGCTTTCTCCAGGTCAAAACAGCGACAGGCATCCCTAGGTTCTAGAGATAGCGGTTGGAGGAAAATCACGACGGTTATGGAGGATCTTGTCGACTACTCGGAGGACCCATTAGCGGGAACCTCCATTTAAATATCTCCCCAGGTAAATCCGAAAAGTGTCTACACCTATGGCTGTGAGTTCTCTGACACCATTGCTTTGCTGCCCTTGATCTCAGGGCCTTCATGTTCGGTGGTTACCCTCACAGAGGTCTCCCCCTCCTTGCTAGACCTCATTGCTCAGCCTTTGTCACCTTCCACCCTAAATTTTGTTGACCAAACCTTGGAACCTAGCTTTGGAATATCCTCGGAGGGCCTCACTTCTTTCCCATCTTTTGTCAGCTCTCATGTCCCCTCGGCAACTCAATCCAGCGAACTTGTCACCATTGCACTAGGGCATCATACAGCATCTTCCTTCACGGCCCCCCCATCTGGAAATTTTACTGAGATTCCCCCCATATCCAGAGTTTTCTCATCTGAGCCCCATTTGGACATCCCTATACCTGTGACAAACCCTACCCAGAGCGACTCCCAGCCTACCTTACCTGACAAAAGATCCCGAAAATAAAAAAAACAAAGGGTTTTGAAATAAAAGGCTATCGAGGTTTTCCTACATTTAGGTGAGGACTTTCAGTGGAGCGAAGCCATGGACACAACCAACCAAGTATTGGTGGGAAGATTCAAGGCCGGTTCTACAGTGCCTCAAGGCTGAAGCATGGGTGATGGAGGTCTAGGGTCATCATCTGGCTGAACCACTTTTTGTCCAAACCTTTGTCAGGGGATGGTTCGTGCTTCGTTTCTCCAGGGCATAGCATACCAATTGGGTACTCTCAATGGTTTGGCATCTAGAACAGGCACCAGTGCTCCTTCGTAGGTGGACTCCCCTCTTTGATGCAGAACGGGAACAACTTGGAGCAAGCCCTCTTTGGGTCCAACTACCTAGCCTCCCACTACAGTTTTGGTCCGAAGACATCTTTAGATGCATAGGGAACACCCTGGGTACTTACCTGGAGCACGATAAATCCTATCTCATGACACGAAAGATGGCATATGCAAGAATACTAGTACACCTAGATAACAGTGATGGATTACTGGAGTACATCACGATTCCATGGCGAAATTTCTCTTGGAGATAGAATTTGGACTATGAAGCGGTTCCCTTCAAATGAATAAGATGTCACAAAGTTGGGCATCTCTATAGGGACTTCCCTCTTAACAGCAAGAAATCAAATGGGGATGCAGGACTGGTAAAACCTTCAAAGATTGTACAAGACCAGGGGGAGCATCCCCCCAGTGAAGAAGTTGGGACTCAAGCGGAATTGACACCTTCAGATAAGGCCCTCTCTCAGGAGACCCCGAAGAAATGTGGCAGGCCTCCTCTTTGACCTCCCTCTCCTCCTCTCACCAGGGGAAGGGCGACTGCCTGGGTTGCGGTTTATTCGGGTATGATTTCCTCTTCTCCTAGCCCTTCTCATTTGTATACTTGTGATGCTTTTAATGCACTTTCTTCTGCTGGTAAAGATTATGGAGTTGGAAATACACTTCCCCCCACCTACCTGGCCTATTCCTTACGCTTCCTCACTTCAAATTTCTCTGTCACTCCCCCATCTCTCTCGGATCTTCCCCTGTTTATTATCCCATTTCTTGAGGCAAGGCCTTCCTCCCCATGCTACCAGACTTGATCTAAGGTTAATAAAAAATTAAAGGTCTCTGATCATATTGGATTAGACCTTATTTTGACCCCCTTTCCTCCTAAGCTTCCAAGGGGACAACCCACCCCCCTCTCAAAAGCTCAAATCTAGGTCGGAGACGAGATCACCTCGAGCAAACAATCAACCATCCACAGGGCACTTAGAGCATTAAACCCCTTATCTGATCCCCCCCCCATGAATATTGTCTCTTTCAATTGCAGAGGGTTAACTAGGCCCGATAAAAAACTAACCCTTCGAAGACTGATCTATGCTACTCCAGTCGATGTTATATTCCTTCAAGAAACCTTAGGACCAACAGAATCCATTACAAATCTCCTTGATTCAATGTTCCCTAGCTAGACCTTTATAGGCCTTGATGTTAATGGTTGATTTGGGGGAATTTCCCTGGGGTACAATAAGCGTTCCATCAATCATAGTAACTTTTGGGAAGGCCCAGGGCACATTGGGGCAGACCTATTTTCAGTTGATCTGGGTATAGAGGTGCAAACCATCAATGTATATGGGCCATGCCAACACAGGCCTGCCTTTTGTGACCATCTCCTAAGCTCTAAGTTAATGCAGAAGGATTTCCTAATCATGGGAGGGGATTAAAATTTTTCCATTGGTCACTCTGAATCCTGGGGACACCAAGCTCAACTGGACCCCTTATCTGCCTACTTTGAGAATTTATTAGATTCCCATAACCTATTGGACATCCCCTCAGCTAAATTGCTGCCCATCTGGAGGAACAATAGAGTTGGGGAGGACAGTCTTGCTCGAAGACTTGACCGTTTCCTTATCAAGGAAGGACTTCTTAACCTGGGTCTAATCCATAGACAGTGGGTGGGATCGGGAGGCATCTCTAATCATCTGCCAATATACTTGGAGATTAGTGGCGGTCATCGGAAAGCCAAGGGTCCTTTCAATTTCAGCTCCTCATGGTTAAAGGATTCCACCTATGTTCGTATGATCATGGACTTCTGGAAGTCACATCCCCCAGCTACTGGAGGGAACATACCTGAGGGTTTTGTTCACAACCTTATATAGATGAAGAGGCTCTCCAAAATATGGGCACATAACAAGAGAATACAGGATGATCAATCCCTAATGAATGTAGAAAGAGAAATTGTTGATTTTGAAAATAGCTCAGGCGGGGTTTACAAATCGAATGAACATAAGGACAAACTCAATGAGTTATAAGCCATCAGAGGAAAAATTCTCAAGGATTGCGAAGAAGTGTGGAGGCTGAGAAGTAGGGCGATCTGGCTGCATGAGGGAGATGACAATACAAAATTCTATCATAAGTATGCAAACGACCGGAAAGTTATTAATACCATCTGGCAGCTCTCGAATGAGCAAGGCCTCCTTGTAAAAATTTCCCCCAGCTGGCATTTATGGCATCCTCACACTTCAAATAGATCTACAAGGATCCCCCAAATGCAAATCTTGCTGAAATCATTCAAGTGGCCCAATTTTTCCCACGATTTGTGGAGCAGGAGGAAGGCAGGGCACTGACTAAGGAAGTCACTATAGGTGAATTGGAAGACACTCTCAAATGGTTTAAGAAGGACAATAGTCTAGGGCCGGATGGATGGTCGGTCGAGTTCTACCTAGCCTTCTTTGAGACTCTAGGGGCATACCTCCTCAAGGTAATTGAAGAATCTAGAATAAATGGTAAGATGCATGAATCCTTCAACTATACATTCATCCCTCTCATTCCAAAGTCTGACAATCCATCCACCTTTGATGACTATAGACCTATATCATTATGCAACTGGATCTATAAGATCATGGCTAAGATCATAGCCAACTGAATGCAGCCCATTCCATCCACCCATATATCACAGGAGAAATTTGGCTTTCTACAAGATCGATAGATACATGAGGCAGTGGGAACTACACAGGAGGTCTTGCACTCATTGCACTCCAAGAAAATCAAAGGTATGATACTAAAGGTCGACCTCTCTAAATATTTTGAAAAAGAAAACTGGTTGTATATTAGAATGCTTCTAAACCACCTAGGGTTTCCATTCAATTTCAATAAATGGATTATGAGCTGCATCACTAACATACCATTCAGTGTTTTGATCAATGGAGTGGCTTCACCTTTCTTTCATTCTGAAAGAGGTCTTCGATAGGGTTGCCCCTTATCTCCACTACCTTTTCTCCTGATCATGGAAGGCCTCAGTAGGCTTGTGAAAGAAGAGTTTAGAAGGGGTAGATTGCAGGGTATAAAGATCATAGAAGGATGCATATTGACTCATCTGCTATTTGTGGATGATGTTTTGTTATTTCTCAATGGAAGCATGGGCGATTTGACAAACATGAAGAACACATTCGCACTATTCCAATTAGCCACAGGTATGACTATTAACAACAACAAGTCCACCCTCACAGAGGTTGGATGTTCCCCATATGAAATACATTTTGCGCTGCAAAGATTTCAGTTCACCCTACTAAGATTGGAGGATGGACTTAGATATTTGGGTTACAAGTTGAAGCCTTTGGGGTATAAAATAGCAGATTGGACATGGCTTGTTTCCAAGATGGAGAAAAGACTCGATATTTGGTATTACAAATACCTATCCAGGGCGGGCAGACTCATCCTCATCAAAGTTGTTTTGGAGGCCACTCTGGTCTATTAGATGTCATTGGCATGGATTCCTAGGGGTATACTCTCCAACATCCAGGCCTTATGATGCATATTCCTTTGGAAGGGAAAACAAAGAGGTAGAATATTTTCATGGGTCAAGTGGGAGGCACTCAATTTACCCAAGAAATGGGGAGGATGGGGCATAAAGAAATTAAATGATTTCTCCTCTGCTTTGGCAGCGAAATTTGGATGGTAGCTTGTTACATCAAATAGCCTATGGACAAGGGTGGTTGTATCAAAATACATCGCCCCTCTAAAATTGATGGACTGGTTAAGACAACCTCAAAGATTCCTCTAAGGGGTATCAACCATATGGAAGGCTATAATAAAATCTCTAGACATCATTAGAGTTGGCATCACTTGGAAAATACAGTCTGGAATGGCTGTGAGGGTTGGACAGGACCCATGGATTGGCTGCAGGAATTCCCACAAGTTGCTAGACGAGCTCAGGATTTTTCTTAGAGATATCAATATTACCCATATCGGCCACATAGCAGAACCTGAGCACACCACTCTCTTTCAGCAAGCTTGGAAATCGGCCCAAAGAATAAGCATTCCACAACAATGGACACAGTAGTGGAATGCATACATCGGGGCTCTTACTGAAGCTCACATCCAGATTGGCGAAGGGGAAGATGAGGTAATATGGGCACTAACGAAAGCTGGCAAATATACCCCAAAGGAAGGATACCTTGTGATAGCCGAAGCTTATCGTCCACAAGCCATAGAGTCATGGTGGAAGCACCTATGCAAGCTCAAGGCCCCCCCCCGGGAACAGACTTCTCATGTGGACCATATTGAAAAAAAAAAATCCCACAGGAGATAACCTTCTCAAGTGAGCACAGCACGACCCTTTTTGGTGCTACCTTTGTAAATGCAACAACGAATCTGCCTCACACCTATTTATTGAGTGCCAAGCCACTCAAGACCTTTGGCAATTGATCTTATCTATGGTTCCGGCCCTGACCAGGTGGCAAGGTTTTACTGTAAAGGAGGCATGGTCATCATGGTGGCCAGGCGCTATCCCAACAAAGCTTTGGAACCTCCCACTCCTCATCAGCTGCGGTCTATGGATCACCCACAACAAGCTCATATTCCCAAACACCTCTCCGCATTGGCATTGGCCTTCCATTGCCTCTGGTATCCTATCTGATTACTCTATCATCCCTGATGACGATGAGACGGCTTGGTCTTGAACGATTGTTCTTGAAACGATAAATCATTCAAATCCTTGGGCTTTCTTTGATGGTTCCGCACAGGAGGAAGGGTGCGGTGGAGGGGCCATTCTATACCTGACTGTTTCCCACTATTACCATATACAAATGAGATTAGGATGGGGCACGAATAATTTCGCCAAACTATCCTCTGCAAAATTCCTTATACAATTTGCCCTGGAAAACCACTGTAGAGATCTCCAACTCTTTGGGGACTCAAAATTTGTATGTGATTGGTTAAACAAAATAACCAGGTGTTCTGCATATAAATTGAGACATATTCTGGACGAGGCTCATCGACTTATTACATCTTTTGACACGTTTGCATGCCATCACATTTTCAAGGAACGAAATGCAGATGCTGACAGACTATCCAAAGAAGCTGCGGACAGGCCTTCCGACACTTGGATGATTCAGGAACATAGGGAAGGGGCCTATTATCAGTACTACCATCGGCCTTTTATGGACATAGATGTGTAGCAGGCTCATAGGGAGCATGGCTACATGTTTTTATTTTTGCATTTTAAGTTTCCATCTGTAAATATTCATATGTTTTGTTTACAACAAGAATAATGCAGTTACTCTACATGACTAGAGTTATTATTTTTTTGATAAAACATTATGCTGAATACATCTGAGAATGATGCCTCCCTGCGTGGACACAAGGCATCAATACTATTTATATATTAGAGAACTTATTTATCTGACAACCATTGCCCTTCTTACAGCATATACATTTTGCATATACAACATGTAATTTTCTCACTTAATGGAAATTACATTTTTTCCAAAGGGAAAAAAAATTATATTACAAATAATTTTTAAAAATTTAAAAATTAACTAAGATTCAAATCATTTTAACCCATAACAAAACCCTAAATTAGATCTATAATCCTACTCACATCAATCTTAAATTAAAAATGGAAAATACTATAAAAATATTTAAATAACTAGCCTCTCGAGTTTTGGTGTTTGGAATCGATTTGCAAAAAATCACACCTGTGTTCTTAATGATTCCTTCACACCTTTTTTGTTAGAAGGCTCTTTGAGAATCCAATGTATGTGGCCACCCTTATTTCTTGTTGGTGACGGGGAGCAATAATTGTGGCTAGATGTTTTACATAATTGTGATTGAAATATTATTTTATTTGTTATAACAATTAATGTAAGTATTTTCTAGATCAAAAATTTTGTATAATTATTTATGTATTAATTTGGTTATGAATTAATTTGAATAAATATCAATTTTATTAAGACAAGTTTTTAAAATTTTAAAATTCTTCGTTTTTACAAATTTATAAAAATCAATAACATGTAAAATTGGGAAAAAATAAATATCATCATTTTTTAATTTCTTTAACGAGTAAAAGATAATTAAAATTGGAAAATTGGGGAAAAAATAAATGTTTTGACTTTTAACATTTTGCTACTAAATTTGCACCAAAATCCCTATAACAACAATTCAGACTAACATTGAAAACACACTTTAAAAGTTTTCTATGTTAAATGGGAATGTGGGGGAATGTCAGTATTTTCTAGATCAAAAATTTTGTATAATTATTTATGTATTAATTTTTTTATGAATTAATTTGAATAAATATCAATTTTATTAAGATAAATTTTTAAATTCTTTATTTTTTCAAATTTATAAAAATCAATAACATGTAAGATGGGAAAAAATAAATATCATATTTTTTAATTTCTTTAACTAGTAAAAGATAATTAAAATTGGAAAATTAGGAAAAGAAAATAAATGTTTTCACTTTTAACATTTTGCTACCAAAATTCCTATAACAACATTTCAGACTAACATTGAAAACGCACTTTAAAAGTTTTCTATATGGCAGTAACTTTGATAAAGTGGATTGGAATTTTGGTTGCATCGTAATCATAGCCTTGTGTTCTTTATGGCGTATATATCCAAACCTCTCTGTTTTTCCTTTCCTTCCCAATAAAGGGTCTGCTCCTTTTTTCTCACCGAAAATTGAAAGGCGTGGGATACCATCAAACGCTTTTTGAATTAGAAGTGAGTTTGACGTTTCATTTTTACAGTTACCACTTATCAAAGATCCTTCGGTCAAAAGTTTTCATCATATTATTTTATAAAGTAAATTTTTTTTCCTAAAAATGGATGCCTGAGGTCATAAACTCAACTCAAGTTCAAGTAAGTCTGGTTAAGAAAGATTCATTTTATATAGATATATATATTATTAAAATTAGACATTACTTGCCAAATAAGTAATAGGGAAAAAATGATAGGTTAGAAAATTGAATTTGAAAATGAAAGTATTTTTTAAAATATAAGTTAAACCATTACTATAAATAGTTAAATATGACAATGACAATAAATTTGAAGTTTAATATGGTTTATTTATATCATTACACGATTTTATTAATTTAAGGTAATTTAGAAAGTGATTTAGGCGTTGATAAATGTTTAAATATGAGAATGACACTAAATTTTAAGTTTAATATGGTTTATTTATATTCTTATATGATTTTATTAATTTAAGGTAATTTAGAAAGTGATTTAGGTATTAATAAATGTTTGTTATAAAAGTTTTTGATTGAACATGCATGTGCTTTATGTAATTGAATCAATTGGTTTAAGATTTTATTTTATTTTTATTCAAAAAGTAAATACATGTAAAGTGGAGTAGATATTAACGTTTTTCTAGTTTACTATTATTTTCAAAGAAAATTTTGTGGGGACATAAAACATTGGATTGTGAACTTTGACCAAACTTAACATATATTTTAAATGATAATCCCTTTCTAGCTTTGAAAATCTAGAAATCAAGATGTCTTTAAGTGTGATAAGTTTCATATATTCTAAATGATAATTACTTTCTAGCTTTGGAAATCTAGAAATCAAGATATCTGCAAGTGTGATGAGTTTCATATAGTATTGTTCATTTACATATCGAAGTGCAAGTAGATAAATGCTTATTATATATTGACCTATGAGAATTAACAAGAATTTCGCTAGGGCCCATGCATTATTAATTGGTTTTCATTAGAGAAATATAAATCTTATTCATCTATGTTTTTTTTATTTGTTTAAGTAATTGATAGGCTAATATAGAGTGCACCATGGAGCTACACAACACGTTCATTAAAAGAGGGAGTATTGACAAAGTTATCCACATGATCAACATGATTATTCCTCCTACTTTTTAATCACCAATAATTTGTCATATTAACCTTTGGTCATGTTTGAGTGGTTGCATGTGTAAGAGAAACATGATGAAAACACATCAAAATTCATTTGTCGACGCGTTTCGAACTAATAAGTGTGGTTCAGTGTTAGGACACTTGCTGGTTCGAAACGTGCTGACAAATGAATTTCAATGTGATTATCGCCAAAAACATGTCTCAAAAATTTGATATAGATCACAAAAGCGTCAATTCAATTATGATAAAAACAATTAAGGATTGCTAGTTTTATGTATCCATTAAATAAATATGGACATCCCACACCACATGATGATGATCTAAAGCTAGAATTACTCTCCATGTACTTAAGGAGTTATTTTCCTTACCATCTCTTATGGGGCTATGATGACATGTCTTTATTTTTCATATGGTTAAAGGTAAAGTAGTGGATTTAGTAAATTATCACTTATCAAAGATCCTTTGGTCAAAAGTTTTCATCATATTATTTTATAAAATAAATAATTTTTTCCTAAAAATAGATACCTGATCTCATAAACTCAACTCAAACTCAAGTAAGTCTTGGTAAGATATAACTACACATTACTTTGCCCACGGCGCTTTGGATTGATGGTGAATGGGTGCGTTGTTAAGGCACTCCTTGCGATAGGTCACCGGTTCAAATCCCCCATGGGTACTTAGGTTAGTCTTAACTAGAAAAAAAAATAACAAAAAAAAACAAAATAACAAAAAAAACAAAAAAACTACACATTACTTTCCAATAAGTAATAGGTTGGAAAATTGAATTTGAAGATGAAATTACTCTCTAAAATATAAGTTAAACCATCATTATAAATAGCTAAATATGATAATGACAATAAATTTTAAGTTTAATGTGGTTTATTTATATCATTACATGATTTTATTAATTTAAGGTAATTTAAAAAGTTGTTTAGGCCTTGATAAATGTTTAAATATGAGAATGACAATAAATTTTAAGTTTAATGTGGTTTATTTATATCATTACATGATTTTATTAATTTAAGATAATTTAGAAAGTGGTTTAGGTGTTGATAAATGTTTGTTATAAAAGTTTTTGATTGAACATACATGTGCTTTATGTAATTGAATCAATTCATTTAAGATTTTATTTTATTTTTATTCAAAAACTAAATATATGTAAAGTGGAGTAGATATTAAGATTTTTCCACTTTACTATTACATTCAGAGAAAAAATTGTGGAGACATAAAACATTAGATTGTGAACTTTGACCAAACCTAACATATATTTTAAATGATAATCCTTTCCTAGCTTTGGAAATCTAGAAATCAAGATGTCTTTAAGTGTGATAAGTTTTTTTTTTTTTTTTTTTTGGATTTGCTACGCTGATTGTGGCTGAGTCTGAAAGCGAGATCGTCGAGCTGCCTCGGCCCTCGCAGGCCGCCTCCCTGCGCGATCTTCTCTCCCAGCAGATTGAGCAAATCTAGAACATTGATTTTTTGACTTCCTCTACTGAGCGAGAGAGTCGATCTCTGCTAGATCTGATTTTCTCAGCGGATTACGCAGATCCAGATCGCCGGACTTAGAGGCCTCATTCTCTGTGTGCACGCCCTGGCCCTGAGGGCGGATCCAATTGAGTCTGAGGGTGTTTATGGAGTTCTGGGCAGGATCCGGTCTCGTTTAATCTTGAGATCATGGAGACTCTGGGCTCCCGCCAGGGTTCCCCATCTGCTCCACCACCCCTTTTCACCTTCGGAGGCCTTCATGCAGCTTCTGGCAGGGCTCCCTAAGAAGAAAGCCCCTAAAACTTCGAAATTTGTGAAAAAATTGGAGGATATCCCAGCGATTTCCCTTCCGCCTGAAACCCCGATGCAAGTTGCTCTGTCGCTGTCCGAACGATCCCTCGTCGGTCAGTTTACGGGGCTCTGGCCGTCCCCCAAATCCATGGAGAGCTGGGTTTCCATTAACTGGGCGCCGCTGATCAGAGAAAGCATCACCTCTTACTTCCTAGGGAGAGGCTACTTCCTCTTCGAATTTATAGCAAAGGAGGACAAAGAACTGATCTTCCGAAACGACCCCTACTTTATGGGTCCTCAGGGCCTGTACCTTAACAAATGGACCCCGGACTTTGATCCAGCAGTCGATGTTCCTAACGCAGTCCCTGTGTGGGTTAGACTCCCGAACCTCCCGGTCCATTGTTGGAATTGGGACTCTCTGCGTCATATTGGAAATGCTCTGGGGAAATTTATTGATCAAGCGAACAATAAGGACCAATACGACTGCACCCGAATCTGCGTAGAAGTAGATCTGGAGGTAGGGCTCCCTGAGGCCATTACGATAATTGTTGGAAGCTGGACGCATCTGCAGAAGCTGGACTATGAGCAGTTGCCCTTCAAATGCCGGAAATTCCACGAGTATGGTCACTTCGCCAGAGGCTGCCCATCCAACACCGAGGCCGCATAGGGAAAGGATGACAGATGGAATCAAACCAAGCACCACAAACCCAGGAAGACGGGAGGACCTAGCAGCAAAGGACAACCACCTGTTCAACATAATTCACCACCCTCAGGAAATCGGTATGATCCTCTCAGCTCTCAACAAGAGAAAACTCAGGATGTAGGGATCCAAAAGGAGTCCGAACCCACAGAGGAGATTGGGAAACAAAACCCTGATTCTTCAAGAAAAGGCACTCCTTCAGCCTCCAACAAAGTCACAAATGATGAAAACCCAAAAAGCAAGAATGATGAAGACAATGAAGAAGAGTAGATCACAGATGAATCAGAAGAGGAAGGAGAAATAGGTGAGTCCCAAGCCTCGATAAGAAGATCCACGAGAGGCCGAAAAACGGACAGAGAAAAAAGAGAGGAGGAGACGTATAAAGAAAAACTACAAGGAAGCCAGCCCACTCTGGAAAAATTGCTAGCCTCAAAGCCCAAGATGCCGAAAAGCCAGCCTCACGGCTCCAAGGGAGCCCATCAGAAACATAAATAATGAATATCATCTCCTAGAATTGCAGAGGTATGGGGAGCAAGGTCAAGGAAGAAGCCATGCGAAGTTTGATAAGAACAGAGACCCCAGACATCTCATCCAGGAGACTAAGCTGGAAGACTCAGTCTTCCTGCAAACAAGCAAGAAACTATGGCTCAAAAGTGAAGCAAGAGCAGTCTCCACTAGGGGAGCCTCGGGAGTTATTGGTACTCTTTGGAATGATAACAAATTTGCAGTCATCAGTGAAGCCAGCAACACCCACTGGTTGCTGCTGAAAATACAGAATCTAAACACTAAAGAAACTCATTGCATTTTCAATGTCTACTCTCCAGTCAATGCTGGGGAAAAAAAAGCATGCTGTGATTCGATAAGACTTCAAGCAGACCTCATGAATCTGGAGAATACTATCATTGCCGGAGATCTCAATCTTACCCTTAGCTTGTCTGAAAAAAAAGGTGGTAGCACTATTCGTGATCCGACAAGAGAATGGGCTGAGGACCTCATGCAAGACTGGGATTTGCTTGACATCAAACCCTCCTCCAGTAAGTACTCTTGGACCAATAAAAGAATAGGCCCAGGTCATATAGCTGCTAGATTAGACAGATTCTTCATGCAAAGTTCTTATTTGTTGCTGGGATTAGAACCAAGAATGCACATTCTCCCCAACAGTATCTCGGACCATAAACCCATAAAGCTAGAATTACTAGCTCACCTTGACCTGGGTCCTATTCCCTTCAGATTCAGCCCAAACTGGATCAAGGAACCAGATTTCATGCAGCTTGTTAAGGAATGATGGAACCAATCTATTAAAGGATCCCCCTTCTACATATGGGAAGAAAAGCTCAGAAGGGTAAAAAGAGCTCTAAAACATTGGGCCAAAAGTCTACCCAAACCGGATACAGAAAGAAAAAATATCAAAGTCGCCCTTGTCAATCATCAATCTCATATGGAAGATACTCCAGTCACCAAAGATTTGCTTGACCAAGAAGCCCATCTCCAACAACACTATAATAAAGCCTGTCTTGCTGAAGAGGAATACTGGCGATTAAAATCTAGAAGTCTCTGGCTCAAATCAGGGGACAGAAACACAGCTTTTTCCATAAACAAGCCAGAGCAGAAAATGCCATAACACCATTTCCGAGATCAAGGTGGACAACAAAACATTCAAGGAGTTTGCAGACATAAAGAAGGCAGCCCACGCCCACTTCCTAAAGCTGTATAGCGAAGAAAAGGTACAACACCATGCTTCAAATCTTTTAGATATGATCCCAGCTACAATTTCCCCAGGTATGAATGAAATCTTGGAGGCCAAAATAACCAAAGATGAAGTCAAAAAACCATTATATGACATGGATCCGAACAAGACCCCTGGGCCGGATGGATTCTCTTCCAGATTTCTCCAATCATGCTAACCCATTATTGAAAAATATCTAATTAAAATGATCCGAAAATCTCAGAACTCCCAAAAAATAGGAGGGAGCACAAATTTTGCCTTCTTAGCCCTCATTCCCAAGGAAAAAGGGGCCAGCAACTTCAGCAGATTCCAGCCGATCTCTCTATGTAACATTGGATATAAGCTAATAAAAAAAGTCATAGCAAATCGATTGAAGCACATAATACATAAAATAATCCTGGAGAATCAAGGCAGCTTCATCCAAGGGAGGTAGATAGTGGATAACTTCACCCTTGTTCAGGAGGCAATCCACTCAAGTCTTCATCGTAAAGAGCAAGGTATGGTAATTAAACTTGACCTAGCAAATGCATTTGATCGTGTAAATCACAGTTTTTTGTTAAAAGTTATGAACAGGTTTGGGTTTGGATCGAAATTCATTAACTGGATCTGAGCTTGCGTTTCTGAGCCATGGATTGCCCCTCTTGTGAATGGAAGAGCCACGGACTTCTTTAAAGCTTCAAGAGGGCTCAGGGAGGGGTGCCCTCTCTCCCCTCTGCTATTTTTCATTCAAGCCTCAGCTCTCAGTTTCCTCCTGGAAAAAAATGCAATATCAAGATCTTATGGGACTGCGTATAGCAAGAGGAGTCAATAACATTAATCACACTTTGTTTGCGGACGACACCCTGCTTCTGGGCGCTGCCTCCCTCTCCACCGCCTCCAAATTGAAAGCTGCCCTGGCAGAATTCAGCATGGCCTCTGGCAGCGTTGTTAATAAGAACAAGTCTCACATCTACAGTTGGAATACCTTGCCCAGACTTCTCTTTGCTATCTCCAAGTGCCTTGGATACGCAGCCTCCGCTTCATGGACCTCCTTCAAATATCTGGGCCTCCTGGTTGTACACAAAAGAATCTCAAGCAAAGATTGGCTTCCCCATCTTGAAAAATTTCAAGAAAAAATTCAGGCCTGGGGCATTACCTAGCTCAACTATGCTGGCAAATTCGTTCTCATCAATCAGTGCTCACTAGTCTTCCTATTTTTCAATTTGCAGGTATGATTGCTCCATCAATCATTCTAAAAAAAATGGACGAGCATATCCAGAGATTCTTCTGGAAAGGTGGAAAGCAGAACGAAAGAAAAATCCCCCTCATCAGTTGGGAAGTCATTTCTAAGCCTCTGTGGGAGGGAGGTCTTAATTTTAAAAATTTAGGCCATCTGAATGTAGCAATGGCTGCAAAGGTCATCTGGAGAGTTGTCGCGCCCAATCTTGGTTGGGCCCAGAAAGATCTCAGGAAAAAATATTTCTGAGGTCCTCGCTCCAACTGCTTAGACCAAGTAATCCGCCTGCCTAATTTGTCTTTCCTTAAACTCTATGATAAGGCCGCCTCCCTTATAAAAAACCACTGTTATTTTATCCCGGGTAACGGCATGAAAACAAAACTATGGACTGATAGAATCCTATCCACAGATCCGATCAGCGATAGAGTGCATTTGGGCGAGCTACGAGAGTGGATGGAAAGGAACAAGCTTCATACGCTTTGGGATATCTCCCTTTGGAAAGGCAGCGAATGGACAGGTTGGAAGTCTATGGATTTTCCAGATCACCTGGTCGTTGACTGGGCCACGATGACCGGTCTCCTCCATGGCCTTGCACCCTTGAGCAGGAATACACAGGACGCAATCGATTGGGGAAATAAATCTAAAGGGTATATAGTTGCTGAAGGTTACGCTAAGCACAGAGAGAGACCGCATGTCCCCATAAACCCAGCGCCATGGCAAGCAATCTGGTGAATACAGGCTTGGCCCAAAATAGACACGTTTGCGTGGATGCTGTGTCATGGCAGAATCCTCACCTTTGATGGTTTGCAAAAGCTGGGACACAACGGACCCTCCATCTGCCTCCTGTGCAGCAACAGTGAAGATCAACTTCGCATATTTTCCTGGATTGCAGCTTCACCAAACAGATATGGAGCGCCCTGTTGTATGTCTTGGATCCCTCCTTCCAACTTCCGCATACAATGGCTGATCTCTTCACTAGCTGGGCATCCAATTATCCTGGGCCTCCTCCTCAAAATCAGTTAATCAAATCAGCCTGGGCCATTCTCCCAAAGGTCATTTACTGGCAACTGTGGCTAGAACGCAATAGAAGAACCTTCAGGAATGACAGATGGCACCATAAAATCATTGAAGTCAAGATCAAGTGCCAAATAAAGGAATGTCCGTCCCAAATAAAAGATGATGCAAATCTCACCCATCAAGACAACGTTTGGGGCTCTTTCCTGGGATTACAATTTCTCCCAGCAATCAGAAAAGCACCTCCACTCAAAGAATGGCAAATTAGAAAGACGGAAGCTGACTTCCAAGGCTGGCTCAAAATACAATCAAGCTACTTCCTTTTTTCGATGGAGCAGCTAAGGGAAATCTGGGCAGAGCAGGTGCTGGAGGTGTCATCCTAAACCCAATAGGAAAAAAATTCCACTCATTTGCTTGGGGGCTTGGACACATGAGCAACACTCAAGCTGAGGCCTTGGCCCTCCTGCAAGGCCTCAAGACCCTAAAGGAGCTGGAAATAAGGGAAGCAACGGTTATAGGAGATTCTCAAATATAATAAGTGCAATGATCTCTAATTCCCATGCAGTAGACCTTAAACTAGCCAGAATGATCTTCAGAATCAAGGCCCTTGAAAGTGATTTCCAGAAGCTGAACTACTATCATGTTTTGAGAGCCCACAATAAAGAAGCGGACACCGAAGCAAATAAAGCAGCTCTCCTATCTGTCGGGGTCAAGCTAAAAGAAGGAAAAGAATCATGGGAAGCCATCCCTTAACTCGCGGACCGCCATGTTTTACTGCTTGATCCAAAAAAAATTTGTCTGTATATCCAAGTGGGGGAAAATAGAGGACATAGAAACTACAGAACTTCATACTACAGGAAAAATCTCAAGCCATAATAACAGCCTCACTTCCATAAGTGAGACTTCTCAGGATCCAGACATCCTCATTGTACTCAGAAATTTGGCATTCAAGCCAGGAGGAATATAAATACAATATAACCGTTTCTGTAAAAAAAAAAAGTGTGATAAGTTTCATATATTATCGTTCATATATTCTAAAGGATAATTTCTTTCTAGCTTCGGAAATATACAAATCAAGATATCTGCAGTTTCATATATTACTGTTCACTTACATATCGAAGTGCAAGTAGATAAGTAGATAAATGATTATTATATATTGATCTATGAGAATTGACAAGAAGTTCGCTAGGGGCCATGCATTATTAATTAGGTTTTGTTAGAGAAATATAAATCTTATTCATCTATGTTTTTTTAATTGTTTAAGTAATTGCTAGGCTAATATAGAGTACACCATGGAGCTACACATCACGTTCATTAAAAGAGGGAGCGTTGACAAAGTTACCCACATGATCAACATGATTATTCCTCCTACTCTTTAATCACCAATAATTTGTCATATTAACCTTTGGTCATGTTTGAGTGGTTGCAGGTGTAACAGAAACATGATGAAAACACTTCAAAATTCATTTGTCGATGCATTTCGAACCAAAAAGTGTGGTTCATTGTCAGGACACTTGCTGGTTCGAAAGGCGCCGACAAATGAATTTTGATGTGATTATCGCCGAAAACATGTCTCGAAAATTTGATATGGATCACAAAAGGTTCAATTCAATTATGATGAAAACAATTAAGGATTGCTAGTTTTATGTATCCATTAAATAAATATGGACATCCCACACCACATGATGATGACCTAAATCTTAAATAACTCCCCATGTACTTAAGGAGTTATTTTCCTTACCATCCCTTATGGGGCTATGATGACATGTCTTTATTTTTCATATCGCTAAAGGTAAACTAGTGGATTTAGTAAATTATCACTTTCTTTACTTTTTTAATGTTAAATACAACACATTCTTATATATGAAATGTTTTTATTTTTATTTTTAAATAATACATTTCTCTCTCTCTCACTCACTTTGCGTATGCATAATCTTATATTCTCTATATGTCCCCATTGATTAAGAATCATGATTCGGGAATTTCTTAATTATTATGTCTTTTTTTAAATTATCAAGTAACAAATGCAAAACAAAGTGAAAATGCACGTAGTAAGCCCATGTTAAACAAAATTATGAGATATGGTTATAAAATTGTGAGATGTGGGTAGCTTTAAAGTGTTACATGCAACAAAACCTTTGTTCATTTGAAAGTTGAATTTCAAATGTTAGCTCATTGGTTGATGTGATAGTGCCATCATTTCTTCACCCTAATAGTATCATTACTTATAAGTCAATAGATTTTATCTTTTAGTTTTTATTTTTCAAACTAGGTCATGTCAAACCCCAATGTTGGATGAAAGTATGATTTACCAACTAATGGGATATTATCACCAAGGATTGAGCAAAGCTTGGTCGAGCTTGGACACCCCTTGGGATAGTTTAATTCCTTTAAAGGTGGCTCCCATCCTCAACCCCTCCCCATGAGATTTGAACCTCTAACCTGGTGAGGACTAAACCCCACACAAACTAATTGATTTACACCTCATGGACTAAGTCAATACATACTTTATGAATTATTCTTAATACTTATGATCATTAAGTTGATGTCTAATATTCTTCTTTCTTCACTATAACACTAAAATCACTTTTATTTTATTTTATATTTATGATTTATTTTAATATTCATAATAAAAATTTATGATTTCAATGACATTTTTCCTTTGTCCCCTCAATACCCACTTCCCATATTAGAATTATGTATTTTTTCCAACAACTATATATTTTTTCCAAGCTCTTTATTTGTGGTGGTTCTTTTTGCACATGATTGTAAAACAATCATCAAGCAATACTATCTTTATATATGAAACTTGTGTGGAAACCACCTAATTTCTTTCAATTTATTTTTTATTTCTCATTCCATTACTTCAACGAGGGCATCTTCCACATGCAAGGCACTTAAATCACCTAGTTGACTTGTAACACATGAAATGAATTTTAAGATAAAACAACTCCAAGGAGTTTATTCATGCTCACACAGGGCACCAAAGTCAATTTCATTCACCATACAAATAAATAAATTAATCAAATTTCTATTGTTACCAGAATCCACTAATCACGGAATAAGAGAACATCTAGACATACAAACATCCACTATAACCCTCATTTTGGGATTTCTAAAAATCTAAGGTCAACTTCCATTATTCTTTACTTTATATAAGAGAACTTCTAGTCTTACAAACATCCACTATAACCCTCGTTTTGGGATTGCTTAAAATCTAAGGTCAACTTCCATTATTCATTACTTTATTTTCAAAGTAGTCGAGGGGTGTGATGATCCCTGGTAATTTTGGATGTGACCTACTAAGTCACTCTAGTTAAATAATTTGGTTCGGAAGTTATCAGCCAGTATAGCTAAATCCAAGGTACATATTCGTAGAAAGAAACATGTGTTGATTTTATTTATAATATAACATGGTTGTTTCTTTTGTTAACTATGGTTGAAGAGCAATGCTAGAGTAAGCATACCCCAGGAAGTTAGACAATTATGAGTAGTTATCTACTCATATCCCTTCTGGAAGCAAAAACATCCAAGGAAAAGGCCAAGAGGGTATGATGAACCTAAATATGGGAGGAAGCAAGAATAGTACAGAGGTGGAAATGACTCGATAGTTGGTTGGCCCGTAGAGTCTATTTTGGAGCCATGGCTCAAACTATGGATCTATTTTCTAAGTCTGGTAGTGACCATATAACTTAGTAGAATATGTAAAAGATTGCTTTCGACACTGCCTGGGGATAGCGGGCTCGGGGGAGAGGTGCAGTGAGATGACTGATCTCGTTGTTGGGAGGAGCATTGTTCATTTTGGTGATTACAAGCTCACAAAAGAATAGATCAGTAATTTTAACAAACTGATGGAATTGAAAATGTGAATTGAATAAGAAAGATAGTGGCTGGATTGTTTGTTCCTCTTTTTATTTAAAAGTTGCGTGTATATCTACTATGAATGGTGATATCTACTGTGAATTTTTATATACACTATGAAATGTTATATACATTGTGAATTTTTACATGCATTCTGAGTCCTTTATTATTGTAAATCGATAAATAGTGACAAGCAAACTTATATCCTGATTTAATTCTTGATTGAATAAAAAAATGCAATCAATACAACAAATGTATCATTTAGTACAAACATAAGAACCATATTTTGTTATGAAACTAGCTCACAAAAAGATAGAAAAGATAGATAAATGCCTTCAAAATAATCCTCTTCGAGGGGGAAACCTCCTTTCCAATACACAAATGAATAATTCTTGGATGATACAAATGACAAGACATCCTTTCTATATATAGGACAGGGAAAATTTTAAGAACCCCCCCTAAATTTACATGTATAATAAATGGGCGAATCTCCATGGTATATAGGAAAAATGGAAGGCGATTTTATCAATAATATGATATGTATATATAATTTTTTGGCGAATCTCTCACCAGGCATGGCGAATATTTTACTCAATTATAAAATCTTGTGTTTATTGAATACACAAATGAAATCATTGCATTTCTTTAAAATATCTTTTGGAATCAAAATTACCGAAATTACATATCGATAACCTAGTGGGTGTAGGATAAAATTCACCCGTGCCATTCACAAAAAGCATGAAAAAAACCTAATACTATATATAAAACCAAGAAAAATTCAAATCCATCACTTCTAGGGACCTCGTAACCACCCTACCAATACACAAGTATGTTCTTGTTTGCAATTAGAAAAATTACCCAAATTACAATCTGTTTACTCCAGCATATGTTGGAAAGTTATAGAAGGATGACTAGTGCAATCAATCTATTCGCATATGTTGGAAAGTTATAAAAGGATGACTAGTGCAATCAATCTATTCCTTTTAGCCCTGGATTTGTTTCAGTTTAAAACAGAAGTATACAAATATACTTGTCCAATGTCTATGCTTTAACCATTCACCTTAAGATGTTTTTACAATATAATTTCCTAAGTCTATTTAATATCTTCATTATCATAAAAACCAACCTATAGCCATCTTAACTCCACATCTACCACTCTTAGGGGGATGAAATCTATTTATCCCTTTGAGCACTTGGTAGACCCAGAATTAAGATGGATCTAAGATGATAGAATTTCCCCTTTAAATAGTCTATGCTCACATGAATACCATGGTATTACCATGGGTCAATACCATGGGTTATCATAGACCTGGAGCTTAAAAATTACTATTAGTAATTTATAAAAATTAATAAAATTAATAGTTGATTTTTATTTTATTTTTTATTTTAACCAAGCTAAAATGTTTAACATACATTAAATTACAACATCCATTTTTACTCTTCATCGAATCAAATATTTTTTCACTTTATGCTAGTTTTCATATCACGATATTTGATACCTCTCGGGGGTTATTAGATCCAGAGTAAAGATGGATCTATGCTGGTTTAATTCCCCCATTTAAATAGGCTACATTCCAGGTGAATACCATGGGTCAATACCATGTGCCATTTTGGTGAATACCATGGGTCAATACCATGTGCCATTTTTATTTTTATTAATACTAATATTAGGGTTAATAATGTTTTTTTGCATGGTATTAATAACAATCTAGTCCATGGTATTTGTCCCATAATATTTTTCCCATAGGTTTCATCTAAATATAACGCATTTTTGAGTGTTCGTAAATATAAGGTGACTTATGGAGTAAGTATAAAAAAATGTTTTATTTGTTTACCATACCTCTCGTTTATCTATATTTTTATTAATTTACCATACCTCTTTTACAAATATGGTATTTGGCCCATAGGATTCACTTAATAAAACCTCTTTCTTGAGCCTTCATAAATAGAAGGAGGGTTATGGACTAAATATAAAAAGAGGTTTTATTTATTTACCATGCGTCTAGTTTATTATATTTTTATTTATTTACCATACCTTTTGAGTAAGTATAAAAAGACGTTTTATTTATTTACCATACCTCTTTTATAAATATGGTATTTTGGCCTTTGGCCCATAGGATTCACTTAAATAAAACCTATTCTTGAAAATGGGCGAATGGATTCACTTAAATAAAACCTATTCTTGAAAATGGGCGAATGGAAGGTTGTAACTCCTAATTTCAAGGGCTAAATTTACCTTTTTTACCCTCTCCCTTAAAATAAGGTGGGCTATTTGAAGTGATTTGTAAAAATGTACTATGATACAAAATATTCGCCCACTAAAAATTTAAAACCCCTTAATTTCGCCAAAGGGCGAACATTCGCCCCTAAAATTTTCTATGATATAGGAGTCTAAGGGGTCATAATATAATCAAAGTCGACATAACAATAATAATGTAAGGGCACAATAATAACAATAGTGGGCTTCTATGGGTCACAATAATAACAAGATGGGGACTATATGGGCACAACAATATAATAAGGGGGTTGTACTAATAACAATAAGGGGTTACACTAGTAGTATAGGGACCTAACATGCCCCTCTCCTTCAAAAAGTGTTGTCCTCAATGCTTGAGTAGTTCTTGATGCTTCTATATAAAATTCTCATCCTTCCATGTGGAATCTTCAACGAGTAAGTTCTTCCACTTAATGAGATACTCTGAAATTAATCGATTTCCTAGCTGTCGACTTCTCGGTTCTGTGAATGCGTCAGGTTCCAATATGATTTTTCCTTCCTTATCAAGTTCTGGCAATATTGCTAGAACTAGGATCTTCGACAACTTTTGAATGAGTTCCCACCCTACTTCTTCATTCTTCCATTCATCCCTTGCTTTTTTTATAAGGCTTGATGTTTGGAGGAACACTTCCTGGAATCAAATGAATAGCATTATCATGATCATGAATACGTGGGAGACCTTTTGGAGTCTCAAATACCTTGGAATGATTTTCCAAGACTTTTTGGAGATCTGGAGAAATAGATGATTTCGATGTGGGAACCATTAGTGAACATAATTGTGTAATTACGCCTCGTTGTTCTTTCTTTAGAAGCTTTGCCATTCCGTTAGAGCTGATTATATTTCTTGGTTTCCTTGTGATACTCCTTAATTCAACTTCCTTTCCTTCTGAAGAAAATTTCATGAAAAGTTCTTGAAAATTAAAAGATATTGTACCCAAGGATCGTAGCCATTGGACTCCTAGTACAACATCAGTACCACCCATTGGAATGGAAAGCATTGGGCTATTCAATACATAATCTCCCATGGATAGCTTGATATTATGGCACTTTCCAGAGAAATTTATGGTTCCTCCACTTACGACCATCACTTGACACTCTGGTGCTGGATATAGGAATCAATTCCTTGGCTATCTTACAATGAATAAAAATATGGGTACTACTCGAATTAATCAACACTATTGCCTTTTTCTTCTTGATATGTCCTTCTATCTTTATAGTTTGAGGAGTAGTAATTCCAACCAATGCATTACAATATATGGTTGGATTCATTTCTTCTTTCTCTGGGGTTGGTTCTTGGTGAGTATCCTTTTATTTTGATGTTTTTTATACTTTTCTTCCTGATATTTCACTACTTGAACCTTCTTCTTCTTGATATGTCCTTCTATCTTGAGAGTTTGAGGAGTCGTAATTCCTGCCATTGCAATACAAGATATGGTTGGATTCATTTGTTATTTCTCTAGGGTTGTTTCCCGGTGTTTATCCTCTTCTTTGACATTTCATGATCCTTTTCTTCCTCCTATTCATAATCTATATAAAATAATTTCTTCTCAGTACACTTATGACCTTTAGTGTATTTGATATCACAATTGTAACAAAGCCCTTTTTCTCTTTTTTCTTCCAATTGTTGTGGTGTAAACCTTATATGTTTTGGAAGGCTAGGAGAAAAGACACTTCCATAATTATAGTCGTGAGTGGTGGGATTACTTGTTTCCATAATTTCACTTTCAATTTTTCTTGCCCACCTGAATGCCTTCTCCAATGAATTAGGTTCCCAAAGACGAACCTCATGTTGAATGTTATCCTTTAAAGTCCCTATGAAGAGATCAATCCTTTGCTTCTCTGGAATATCATTTACCCTTATATTCAATTTTTGGAAGTCCTTAATGTGCTCTGCCATTGAACACTTTTGTTTGAGATTTATCAATTGGCTAAAGAAGGTCTTTCTCTTTGTATCCTCATAATGTGCTATCATTTCCTCTGTGAAAATTGACCACGTAACAAGTGGTTTATGAGAACAAAGCCCTTTATACCATAAAAATTGATCCAGTTCTAAATATGAAGATGCAATACGTAACTTTTGTAATAGTTGCACCTCAGGTAGATAAAAATATTACTCCATCTGTAGTATTCAATTGACCGGATCCTTGCCATCAAACTTCCTCATATTGCCTTTTCTTGATTTTAGGAGCTCAATATTGAAACGAATGTAGCTCTGTAATCTCAAATCTTCTAGCTTTAAAAGTGCGACTTGCAGTAGCCCTCTACGTCCTCTATCCAATGCCACCAGTCTTATTGCAGTTGGATTGTCCAAGAAAGAGTTATGCACAATCTCCCAAGATAATCTTATTATATACCTTTTCAGAAGAGAAAACTTGTATGAAGTTCCACATGTCACTCTTTTGACCTTCTGATCTGAAAAAGATACATAGAAAACTAAATTTTGTCCTATTTCTATAACTTCTTATGAAATTTCAATCTAATGCTCAGAGACACAATTATGACGATTTTCCCCAGGTCACCTGTTTGGGATGTAATTCGGGAGCCTACAGAAACCCTAAATGTCTTGGAATGTATCTCCGAAAATATAGTGAAACAAGATCTAAAACTCGGGCTTGAGCTTCAGCGCGATTTCGTTTGAAATGGGGTTTTTTTTCGCTACTGAAACATCACATAAAAAAAGTTATAGCAAAAATTCCACGATGACCTATTTGGAGCAGTGAAACCCTAGAATCAAAAGCTCTAATACCAAATGTTATGAAACCAGCTCACAAAAAGATAGAAAAGATAGATAAATGCCTTCAAAATAAGCCTCTTCGAGGGGGAAACCTCCTTTACATTACATAAATGAACAATTCTTAGATGATACAAATGACAAGAACTCCTTTTTATATATAAGAGTCTAAGGGGTCATAATATAATCAAAGTTGACATAATAATAATAATGTAAGGGCACAATAATAACAATAGTGGGCTTCTATGGGGCACAATAATAACAATATGGGGACTACATGGGCACAAAAATATAATAAGGGGGTTGTACTAATAACAATAAGGGGTTACAGTAGTAGTATAGGGACCTAACATATTCCATATTATTAAGCACACATAAAGAAAGAACTTCTATTTTTGAATGCAAGGAAAGAAACCATACCATTATTATAGTAAAGATAGCCCTACTGCTAAATATCAGGATAGAGAATTACAATGTCCATAAGTGTGAGAGAAATTAATTGCTATCCATTCTCGAGCATAAAACCCAATCATGTAAATAGAACCCATTTTTTAAACATCCATAAAGGAGACCGATTTAACTATACAAGAGTATTTCTCAGCTTAATAGACAAATGAAATTAATTAAAAGATATAACTGATGCTTTTGTTAAATTACAATAAGATTCTGAGTTTATCCCAAGATTAGTTTCAGCAATCGAACTGAAATAATAAGACAACATAGAAGAAGTTCTTACAAATGAACATGTTTGGAAAATAGAATCCAAACTGAAAGAAAATAAGGCAATTATAGTAAATAACCCTCAAGGCACTGAGCAATCACAAATAGTCCATCATGACGATAAAACCAATCTAAATTTCAAATATCCCTCGAACCATTTAACTTTTTCTGGAATCCAGAAACTATAATAAGGTTCAGGCCGAGAGTGTTATGCGCGAAGGCTTAGATTAAAAAAAATAACAATCAAACTTAGGCCAGAGCGAAAGCCCATTTTCTTCTTACTTGAGTACGTATTCATTCAAATGCAAAAGTTTGTGGCCCTAACCATATTCATAAAACAAATTTGAAAATGAGAAAGAAAACTAAAACCAAAACATGGAATCCATTATTGGTATAATGCAACATTGACAAAGACAGTTGAAGCTCCATAAAACCCTCGGCTAGTCGAGAAAGAGGAATTTGCAACGAAAATATTTGAGAGTAAGTGATTAGTACAGGAAATAATTGAAATAAATAACTGAGAAACTAGATAACTTTCCATCAATTGCAATGGTTATTTACCTAGAAGCTAATGCCTTGCAGTAAATGGGCCTTAGGGTTCTTCTTTGTATGGATGGAATCTCTTGAATGAGGGAAAGCCATGAGAAGTGCAAGAGGAGGAGTTATAGAGTTACTCCCAACCTTGAACGCAACTATAAAAATCCCTGAATGTTGGGAATTACTGATAAAATGAGAAATTATGAAAAGGGTCAGTTAGTGCCTCTATCAAAGGCAGAAATCATAGCTTTGAAGATAGAAATTCCAGCTACCTGTGAAGAGGTCGAAGGACAAAGGAGTGAAACCCCGATTTTCTCCAGAGTGAACCATTTTCGGCAACAGAGATAGAGAACAAGAATGCAACCGAATGACTGAGGAAGCTCACAAAGGTGTTTTTCCCTCCACCCAAGGCGACATGTGACTCAGGGTACTGGTCTGACTGCCAGGTGGGCTGGGTTTCCCTAGGTAAATAAATGTTTCTCAAACGACATGCCGCATGGCATCAAGATTTAAATTAAAACATTCAAGTGCACATAAAAACTAAAGTACACACATAATATTTATATAAATTTTGTATTAAATGATGAGATTACAATGAATCCGTAGTAAGGTTTAATACATTGTTATTATGTTGCTAATCAATTTGTCAAGTATTTGTTCTTTTTACTATGAGTATTTCTATTTTTGTTTTGTGTATCTAAATAGTATATGGAGAGTTGTGACAGGTGGTATCAGAGAAAACGTTCCAAATTGAGGTCCTGATTGGATATTACAAAAATATGCCTTGTGTGTGTTGACAAAGAGGGAGAAGAAGATACGTTATCATGAGGAGGAGAAGTGGAATCATTTGTACACCCTCAATGAGACCCATTACAGAACAGGACACGACACTGGTAGAAAGAACTAATTTTTGAGTTATGGATTCAGTTGGAAAGTGAATCACGTAACAGAGTTGCTGTGATGATGGAAATAATTCAATAGATTTAAGCAGAAATTGTGACTCTTTGAACAGAAAATGAACGAGATGTACAAGAACAAGAGCATATTATCGAAAGCCTGAATGATAAGAAAAATCATTGAAATTAAAAACCAAGTTCTGATAATGGTAATCGGGGTGAGTCTCATTAAAGAAAATAGGACTCCATGCCAGAAGGGAGCTAAACAAATGAATCTAAAGGTGGTCAGAAAACACAAGATAGAGAGACCGAGGATGACACACATGTCTGTAAGCACATGCACAATCACATGCACACACACACAAAGGATGACAAAATCATTAATGGAGTCAACCCGTAACAGTTGACCTCATGCATAGTGAATAAGAGAGATCATTTCCTTGTTCTCTAAGAACTGGCCAAATTGGGTGTGCATTAACTTGGTCAAATTTAATAGTTGGCGCAGTTTCTACAATGACATAATCAAATTTAATTACTTGAGTTAGATATAATTCTTCTCCTATAAGTTGTGATGTGTCATTAATGTGTACTATTGAGATATCACTAGGGTGCAACAAATATTTTTTTTATAGATCTAGATGTTGAGTTGGTGCTAATTAGAGCTAACACTTATATTGAAAGATCGGAATGATGATAAATATCATTCATTAGCCATGTGCAAGTTTTTAAGAGTAAAAAAAATGGTTGTGAGTAGCACAATAAGAAATTATGACAAGCATTGAAGTGGTTGGCAATTTGGTTATGGTGTGCTAAATTTTGGAAAAATATTGGTTTATATCAAAATAATATGAATGCATAAATCATAATATTTCTATTTTTTCATTAAAACAACCTTATATTTATGTAATATATGCTAAACATTGATATTCCTAACCATCAATATAACATCAATGGTTATGGTTTTGTTGTCTCCAACTCTTTTTGGTCATGTCAAAGTATCGAGGATTGAACCTCATTGACTCCTTTGAATCATTTTAAATCTAGATAACACAACCTTGGTGTGGTTAACATTTATCCTTTCATTGATGCACTTGAATGGTAAAATTTTATAATATAGATGATTGATGAGAATATAGAGGTTTATTGGCTTATTTGTGGTCATCTCGATATAGGGGGAATTTAGTCAAATGAAGAATTATTTCTTTCACATAGATGGTGTCACAAAGAGAGAAATTTGGTCATCGTTTATTAAATTGTATAATCCTTACATGTGTAAAATGAATTGAACCTCTTTATATCCTTCCAATTACTTGGTCCACTCTGAGGGTTGTATGAGAAAAACAAAGTTTTTAAGTGACTTGATAAAGCCATGTTAAAAAAAAAACTTCTTCTTGTTTGATAATTAAGACTTCACAACTATCCAAATCATATTTAATGTCATTCCATCAAACCATTAAACATTTATTTTATACTATTTTGGGAATTTGGAAAGCGTGTATGCTTGAACCGCAATATTTATTTTTCATTTAAGAAACCTTGTTTGCTTTCCTTACTAAGAATTTTTTTAGAAGATTTAGAAAACAAGTATACTCGAACATCATTATCTATTTTTTAACTAAGAAACTTTGCTTTCCTTACTATCGTTTATACTATTCATACTAATTAGTCTAATTAGAATTTGGTCTATAGAATTGATTTTAAATATGTGTACAAGAAAAAAATATTGTGCTAAGAGGCGTATTCTACAATCCCTGAATGAAACTGATATGTAAGTACATCACATATTCAATAAAATAATAATAATAATAAGAATAATAATAAAATACCCCGGATGCGGGTGTCATCAAGCTAGGACATGGGGAGCCACATGCCCTGCATGTGACGCCACGTGAGGATGAAGGCTCATTAAGGCACCTCGCCTCCGAGAAGCCAACCCAGGATACGCACTGCGCGGTCTTGAATGCGAGCGTAGGGAGTAATGGAGAACCTGCAGAAGGTATTCAATGCAGACAAAGCCCGAGGGAATGTCAGCTGGCTTAAGAGGGAAGGAATGTCGATTTTCTGGGCTCAGAACGCTGAACCAGCGACGTGGAGTTGGGAAGGAAAGTATGGCGATTTTGATGCTAAGGAGGAAGGCATTTACTCAGGCAAGGATTGCGTCGGGATTGTTTATCCTGGGCTTAGTTATTGTGCAGTTGAGTTTGGCCTCAAACCAATTTGGGGCCAGCGCTCAACAAGGAGAGACCACAGCAAAACGAATTGGGGAGCAGCCGATGCCATGGCACGACTGCGGGAAAGGCAGCTGTGTAGGAGAGGTACTGGGCGTGGAGAGCCCTCGTGCCCCCCTGCAGCAGATGTCCACCATCATTGCTGTTGCTGCTATTGCTACCGAAGAGCGGGAGCTACACCAATTCCGGCCAGTCAGTTCTTGGAGGCTGGTGGCTCCATTGACGGAGGGCCCATGCTTCCAGCATTTGGTTCTGTCATTTTCACCTTGGGCAGTTCGAGGGAGAATGTCGGCATCAACGCTCATATCTCAGTCCTGTTCACAAAGATACCGGAGGAGAACGAAGAAGGCACCCACTCTGTCTCAGCTGAGGCACCTCCAGAGAGCAAGAGGGAGAAAAGCCCAATGGTGCCGCCCTCAATGGCAGAGGGCAACTCAGAGACGGAGCTGCAGCAAGCCCCTACTCAATTGCAAGAGCAGGAGCTGCCGTCCACCACGCAGGATCCCATGGCGGGCATCCCTGATGGGCAACGCTGGTGCAGAATCATTGAAGAAAAGCATGAAGATTAAGTCTCGGAAGCGTTATCTAGCAAACACTGCTCTGCCTCAGGTCTGGTATGGGTTCGGGGTTGTGGTTGGTCTTGGGAGTTTGCTAATTATCTTTGTTTGTATATTTTTAGATAGTGTTCATGTTCAAGTCGTCTGTAGTCTGGGTAGTAAATCTGGCAAAGTCGGTTATATGTCTTTTTGTTGGATGCCCCTGCGCGGGTTGTTTGGTTATTATATGGGAACAGCTCTTTGTTATATGTTTTGGTACAGTTTGGAGGTGCTGCCCCTGCGAGGGCGAATTTTGAGTCATGTAAAGCAACCCAGGAAGCCACAGTCGGCTCTGGGCAGCATGTTTTTCTGAATGTAATGCTCACCTGTACATAATAAAATAGCTAGTTAGTTTTGCAGAGAAAAAATAAAATAATAATAATAAAATAATTTCGACCCCAAACAAAAATGAAAATAACCATATAAAAAAAGGAATTTATAATACAATTCAATTACGTACTAGTGCATATTCTAGGTCTGGGCCACTTTAAAATACTATTGTTGTTTAAGGTATCGATTTTTTTTTATAAATGTCCTCTCCAAGCATCTAAACTGCAGAATTATACTATCCATCATAGTATGAACGAAAGACCATTACAACTTCAGATTTTAGGAGCTGGAAAGAACTACAGAATCCACTACTAAATCATGTTTCCAAGAATAAAGGATGTAGCATATATTTGTATTCGAAGACACAATTGATAGATGAAATTTGGAAATAACAATATTGATTTATTTTAATATTAGTTTTTTCAAATGAGGTGAAACGTAGTAAAATTGGACTTGTTAGCCCACTGTCAAAAGGCCCAAAATTGGATCCATATATGCTCTTAAAGTTTCCAAATTTTCTTAAAATCATCCCAAGAGATCCAAAAATGCTCTTGAAATCTTCAACATTTGCTTAAAGATCATTCAAAAATCAGAACTAGCACAGGAGGAAAGCCCTTAAGGGGGGGGGGGGGAACACTATTAGGAGGCTAAAACACTGAAAAATTAGTGAAAAACCATGTGTCACAGGCTTAAAATGAGAAAGCATAGAAGCCGTCAGATTTGGGAGATCAACGGTCCAGATCTAGTCGGCGGGTCGCATCGGCATATGCAATCGGCGGAAATCGGTGCGGGCCCAAGGAAAATGAAGATGGTGATCGGCGATCACTATCGGAGATAATGTTGAGTGCTTACAAACGGCCCGGGGTAGGAGCGATATGCCATTGCAATCAGATCTCATTGCAATATCACTATCGGCCCCAACCAAGGGGCAAGGCCTATGCATAGTTATATGGGCAACCCAATAACTAGACCCAATGGCATTATGAGTTGAAATATAAAATTTGAGATCAGCGGGAAGGCCATTTTAATCTATTGTCGAGTATTTTTTCCATCTAACAAAAATACAAAGGGAGCCTCGGTAGCGCCGATGTGATAAAGCTCAGACCCGAAAGGGTTCAGGAATGATATTATATAATATTTTAGGTCCGAGGAAAGCCATTTTTCAATGAATTTGTGTTTTTTCGTGTTTAATAAAATACACAGGGAACAAGCCAAATGCGACTTGCGATAGCGACAAGGACGAACCTGATGGGTTTTGGAGGTGAAATAAATAAATAAATAAACAAATAAATAAATAAATAAATATATATATATATATATATATATATATATATATATATATATATATATATATATATATATATATTTAGGTCTGCAAACGCTGATTTTTCATGTTTTTTAATGTTTTTGCCATATTGCAAAATACGAAGGGAAAAAAGGGACCAGGCTGTTTGTGATAGGCGACAACGACCCAAAGGGTGGACCCAACAGATATATATGCCATGTTCAAGGATTTTTAAAGTCCGAAAGGAACAAATATTGGTGGGAGTTCACAGTATTGCAGTGTTTTCTGTGTAAAACAGAAAACACTCATTATTAAACATTTTGAAGAGAAACAGAGGCCGAGAAGCAACACAATTCAACACAGCATGCCCAATGAGCCCGAAACAGAAATATCATGGGCATCTACAGCACAACACAACCCGAAACAAATATATCATGGTGCATCAACAACACAACACAACCGAAAACAATAGAAGAGGTTATGGGCATCTCTAGCAAGAGAGAGCTCCCTGCCAGCACACCCAAAATATCAGAAAGTGGTTACTCTTTTGTCAGAAGAAGAAACCTTCGAATCCATGCTTGCCTAGAGGGCATCAAAGTTGTTGAAGAGACAGGGAGGATGGATTAATACACTCCGAGCCTCAGAAGGCTCAACATCATTGTAAACAGGCTATAAATAGTTGTTAGTAAGATGTAATAGAGGTTCAACTTTTGGAGATTATTCCTCCTTTGTTCGTTCAAGCTTCTCATCTTCATTCTAACAATATAAGCTTCTTTTGCCATTATATATTCAATGTCCATTCTCTTTGTTGTTCTATGCTTGCACTTGAATAGTTTGTTCATGTTTTCTTTGTATCTAAGGCCAAATACTATCATCTTATCTTTGCTTTGATATATTAGATTTGCAATCTTCTTTGCTGCCTGTAGCTAGCCATCCATGTGTGGTCATATATGCATCTGCCAGTATAGTCAGTATTTTATTTCGTTGCCTGTAGCTAGCCATTCATTTATGTTTATGTATGCAATCTGCTGGTACAGTCAATGTTCTCCATCTATCTACTGAATCTATAAATTATCGAGCATTAGTGGTCTAAAGCCTTGTATTGGTGAGAGTGTTCATGAATGTCTTCAGTGAGAATAGAGTTGAAATGGTTATCTGGCTTGATCCAAACCATCATTTATTTCAATAGTTCAGATAACAATATTGAAGATTATATGTTACCAGGCATCTCCTATCTACAACCTAGTAGATTTTATTGGAGTGATAACATAAATTGGCACCGTTGCCGGGGAGAGGAAACTAAAGCTCAGCTTCCCTGGGAAACGACATAGATCTAGCTTTGATGATAGACAAAGTCTGGGAACCTTTTCGGTTGTAATCATCTATCTGGCAACTCTACTAGAGATCGAACCTCTTGGCGACTCCACTTCATAGTTTTGGCTCAGTTTGTGAGGCATACTCGGAGAAATCCTAAAAAGCTACAAGCTGACCTAGTACCTAACCCTAAAAAAGTAATCAAAGAGAGAAAGGTATTGCAGAAAGGAGCATTAGGGTCAGTGATCCAGGTGGATATTGGTGGCCACCTGCCAAGTCCACCTGGACCCCCACCATTGTCTTTCTCAGCATTTTCAGTTTCCTTAATTGTAGCACAACTTACTATTTTTAGCAGTTTTTCGGGTCCTAAACTTCCGGAGCCGTTTTGAGGCCCTAAACGACGTTTTTTGGGGAATCTAGGGACAACATGATAGTGCTCGGATAGATCTTTCTAATGAGCTATTGTACGCGTCAAACGGAGATCATATGCCAAAGTTACGACCCCGGGAAGTTGATGTACCAATTTACCCCCAAACGGGGCCCACAGTTTGGCGTTTCATCTCCTAGGGTTAGGTTTTGGAATGTTAAGGGTTTTCCATTGTTTCTCAACAATAACTAGGCCTTCGAGCCTCATTGTAACACAGTTCAGAGGCATGTAGCCATCACATCTCTTCTCAGAGATAAGCTACCATCGCCCTAGCTGGTTTATTTCCATTTCTGGTTGTAAGCATATTTTAGTATTTTTCCATTAATGAAATGAAGTATTATTTTCGCTGCATCTTTGTGTATATGGTTATCTCTGTAATTTGTTGCGTTCCTGTTTAAATCCGAATTAGTGGTATCAGAGCGGTCTGCTTTTTCTCTGTTTTTCTTTGCATGTCCCCAACAAGGTCGGGATATAAGGAGTTAGGGCTTGAACTGGTTGAACCTTTGCAAGACCAGCCTCGCAAATCCCGACGGCCTCCCATGGCGGACGAGAAGAAAGACGAGGGGGCAGGAGATCCCATCAAAATCTTGCTCGAAGAAGCCCTCGAGCGACAACGGAACGCGATGATGGACAGCTTTGCCCAGATCCTTCAGCGGCTACCTAGAAGCAACGCATCGGCTTCCAGCAGCTACTCTGGAAACGCCACACCCTTTAAGGTACAAGTTAATTTTGAAATCCCCATATTCGAGGGTCAGATAGACGCAGATGCCGTAGATAAATGGTTAAATCTGCTAGAGGGTTATTTTTCTATTCATGAATTTTCGAGTCGGGAAAAGATTGTTTTTGCTCTTCTCAAGGCAGCCCCCCACGTCAAGGACTGGTGGGAAACCTACTGCGAGCAGAAGGATGAAAGTACTGGCTCACTATTTTCAGCCGCACCCACCTGGGATTCGTTCCGGGATGCCATCAAGGAGCAGTACTATCATGTCGGAAGCTATGAGGATGAATACATAAAGTGGACCACGTTGCGGCAGGGAAGGGACCAGGACGTGCCGGAGTTCACCAATCTTTTCCATACCCTTCGCACAAAGTTGGGTATCAAGGATTCAGAGCAACATTTGATACTCAAATACCGCGGCTGCCTGCACAAGTACATCCAGGAAGAAATACAATTCCTAAACATCCCCTCGCTCGGCGCAGCATATCGATATGCCGTCAAGGTCGAGCAGAAGTTTAAACAAAAGAAGCGAGACTTTGGATCTGCGAATCCAAAGCAGGGGAAAGGTGCCCCTAAACCACAGAACAAAGGACAAAGCCAAGGCGGGACAGCGCAAGACAACCAGCAGAAGCCGCAAGCAAAGAACAGCGCCGCGAAGCCGAGAAAGGACACTGGAAAATGGTGCGAGTTCCATAAGAGCTCCACTCACAACACAAGTGAGTGTCGGGCCAAGCAGTAACTGGTGGCTGAGCTAAAGGTTTCAGAATCAGATGCATGTTCCGAATCTGAGTCAGAACCCAATAACGGGTATGAAAAAGGGAAGCAGATCATTGATGCGGATCCCAGCGCCACTGTTGCTACCGCAAAGATCCAGAAAAATGAACCCGAAGATCCAGAGGAGGAGGAGCGTCTCTTCCACTCCCAGATGTGGGTAAAGGGCTCCCCGCTACAGTTCATTGTTGATAGCGGGAGTCAAAAGAACCTCATTTCAGCAGAGGTCGTGAAGCGGTTGGGCTTACCGACCACAGCACATCCACAACCATACACCATTGGGTGGCTTCACCAAGGACGAGATCTTCGTGTGAGCCAGCAGTGTCGCCTTCCATACAACATCAAGCCCTTCACGGATGAGGTATTGTGTGAGATTGCTCCCCTTGAAGTTTGTGATGTATTACTAGGACAACCATACTTGTGGAAGCGACATGCTGTGTATGAATCAAGGCCCCGTGCTGTTATTATTACATTGGGAAATAAGTTGTTCAGTATACCAGAGGTAGCACCACCTTCCGCCATCTCTTTGATTACTGCAAAACAATGCAGTAAGATCATTTCCAAAACCAGGAAATTTGTTTTCCTGATGATACGCCCTCAAGGAAAGAAGAAGACAGTGGTCGCGGCCTCCAAACGGGGTCCCTCTGTACGACAACTATAGATGGACAAGGTTGTGGAGGAGTACGAGGACATCTTCACCTCACCGGCAGGGGTTCCTTTGCACTGTCAAGTCAAGCACTCCATCGATCTGACCCCAGGGGCGCCGCTACCCAATGGACCAATTTATCGGTGCTCCGTTCTGGAGAACGATGAAATCAAGAGGCAGATTCAGGAGCTCCTGCAGAAAGGTCACATCCGTCCGAGTTCATCGCCCTATGGGAGCCCGATCGTGTTGGTACAGAAGAAGGATGGGACGTGGAGACTCTGTATTGACTATCGGGCGCTGAACAAGATCACTGTCCGTAATAGGTACCCGATCCCGCGGATTGATGACCTCCTAGACCAGCTAAAGGGGGCGAAATATTTCAGCAAGATCGATCTGAAGTCAGGATATCACCAGGTACCAATCGAACCCTCCGATGTGTGGAAGACTGCCTTCAAATCCAAGGAGGGCCTCTTCGAATGGTTGGTCATGCCTTTCGGATTGACGAATGCTCCTACAACCTTTATGAGGCTAATGGATGACATCTTGCGGCCATTCACCAACTCCATTGTAGTAGTATACTTGGATGACATTCTGATCTTCAGCCAGAGTTGGGAAGAGCACCTCCACCACATCCGACAGGTTCTCCAAACACTACGGCAACACAAGCTATGTGCCAATTTGGAGAAATGCACTTTTGGCATGACCCAGGTTCAGTATCTGGGATACATCATTGATGAACAGGGGGTGCATGTCGATCCGGCCAAGATCCAATTCATTCAGGATTGGCCCTCTCCAACCACTCTGACAGAGCTCCGCAGCTTTCTAGGTCTTGCCAACTTCTACTGCAGGTTTGTGTTGGGGTTTTCTCATATTTCTTGGCCCTTGAGTCAAGTCACCAAGGGCGGGGCGAAAGCAAAATTCTTTTGGTCTGAATCTCAACAGAAGGCATTCAGGGAATTGAAGGATCGCCTCTGCACGGCACCAGTGCTCGCGTTACCAGATTTACAACAACCATTTGAGGTCGAGACAGATGCCTTTGACTATGCTGTTGGGGCAGTCCTTACTCAACATCGACATCCAGTGGCATATCACAGTGAAACACTTTCAGACACAGTCCGGAAGTACCCCACTTATGATAAATAGATGTATTCCATTGTACAGGCCTGTCGACAATGGAAGCATTACATTTTGGGGAAGGAAACGGTCATCCACACAGACCACCGACCTCTACAGTTCATACAGACCCAAGGGAAATTGCAGAATGATCGCCATCAGAAGTGGTCTACATACCTGCAACAGTTTCACTTGAATATCAAGTATAAAAAGGGCAGCACCAATAATGTTGCAGATTGCCTCAGTCGGCCACCGATCATGGCGCTAACCACCGTGCTCAACTCTTGTGGGCACGAGACTGCTGATTGGCCACTTCTCTACAAAAGCAACCTAGAATTCGGCCACACATACCAGACACTCTTGGAGGGTCGGCATGTTGTAGATTTTCACCTCCAGGACGCCCTATTGTGCCACCTCGGTCACCTCTGTGTTCCTTCAAGCGAGCGTGCCAAGATGATTTGGGAAGCACACTACAGTTGGGCTGCTGGGCATTTCGGGGCCGAGAAAACAGTGGCAGTACTGCAAAATTATTTCTATTGGCCGAATCTTCGAGAAGGATGTTGGGAAGTACATCCGATCATGTACTGCCTGTGCCATTGCCAAACCGACCATTAAGAAGCACGGCCTCTATACCCCGTTGCCTACCTCTAGTCGACCTTGGGAATCCATTTCCATGGATTACATGTCAAGCCTTCCTTCCACTAAACATGGAAATGACTGTGTTTTTGTGGTCGTCGACAGGTTCTCGAAGATGGCCATTATGATGGCCTGCAAGAAGAATATCACAACAGAAGCCACTGCTAAACTCTTCTTTGAACGAGTGTGGGTGCACTTTGGGATCCCACAGTCTATCATCTCAGATCGGGACAGTCAGTTTCTCAGCACATTTTGGTCCAGTCTCTGGTCAATGCTGGACACCAAACTCACGAAGTCGACAGCCTTCCATCCTCAAACTGATGGCCAGACAGAGGTTGTCAACAGGATGATTGTGCACATTCTGCGCATGTATAACTCAAAGCATCCACACACATGGGACGAGAGCCTCCCCTATGTTCAGCACAGCTACAACCGAGCTCTTCACAGCTCCACTGGCCATAGCCCTTTTCAGGCGGGTTTGGGATTCCAGCCACTATGCCCCATTGATGTGGCCATGCCCCTTGCAGCTACTCACATGAATTCAGCTCATGTCCAGTCCGAAACAGATAAGGCCACCAGCTTCATTGAGCGCATCCAACATATTCGCCAGCAGGTCCATGAAATTCTTGAGAAATCAAATGCCAAGTACAAGCAGCGACATGATCAACACCAGGTGCCACACAAGTTTCAGGTGGGCGACAAAGTCTGGTTGCATTTGCAAAAGGAACACCTTACTGGAGCCTATCGGAAATTGAAACCACTCCGATATGGTCCTTACACCATTACTAAGGCTATGGGAGACAATGCATTTGAGCTCAGCATTCCCCCATTCCTTGGTCTGCACCCAGTGTTCAATGTGGACCGCCTTCGGCCATACTTTCCACCATTGCTAGACACATCCGACATTGCAGAACAGCTCAAACCCACAGAATTAAATCCAGATTGCATGGAACAAGCTGCAATTGATCGGATCATGGACACACAGATCAAGAACACTTGCCAACAGAATATCCAACTATATCGAGTTGTCAAAGCAGGCCAACTCCTTCAGCAGGGCAAGTGGCTCACCAGGGAACAAGTTCAGCAGAAGTTTCCTCATCTCATGGAGGAGCTCAACACAATGGGGACCATTGCTTCCTAAGGGGGGAGGAATGATCCAGGTGGATATTGGTGGCCACCTGCCAAGTCCACCTGGACCCCCACCATTGTCTTTCTCAGCATTTTCAGTTTCCTTAATTGTAGCACAACTTACTATTTTTAGCAGTTTTTCGGGTCCTGAACTTCCGGAGCCGTTTTGAGGCCCTAAACGACGTTTTTTGGGGAATCCAGGGGCAACATGGGTCCATGGGATGGACCGATGTTGCCCGTTCCAACAATGATAGTGCTCGGATAGATCTTTCTAATGAGCTATTGTACGCGTCAAATGGAGATCATATGCCAAAGTTACGACCCCGGGAAGTTGATGTACCAATTTACCCCCAAACGGGGCCCACAGTTTGGCGTTTCATCTCCTAGGGTTAGGTTTTGGAATGTTAAGGGTTTTCCATTGTTTCTCAACAATAAATAGGCCTTCGAGCCTCATTGTAACACAGTTCAGAGGCATGTAGCCATCACATCTCTTCTCAGAGATAAGCTACCATCGGCCTAGCTGGTTTATTTCCATTTCTGGTTGTAAGCATATTTCAGTATTTTTCCATTAATGAAATGAAGTATTATTTCCGCTGCATCTTTGTGTATATGGTTATCTCTGTAATTTGTTGCGTTCCTATTTAAATCCGGATCATTCAGGTAAACCTAAACAATCTTCTATTTCTCTTCAACAAAGGCTTGTAATAGAACAAATACATGTTGAGAGTATAGCATCTAATACTAGCAGTGAAGAAAAACTCTCAGAGATTAAGCTCCTTATTCTTTAGTTTCTCCTTTTGTTGTATGCCCAAAGGAAACCTCACCTCCTATCCATCATACACCTTTAGTATTATTAGTCACTCCTCATCCCTCTATCATTTAGATTTCCAATACTCTTTTAGCCACCACAGTCATAGTAGGCCCACAAGCACCTACCAAGATGGAAAGAACCATAGCTTCTAGGTATGGACCTCTAATACTGCCCACTCCTTTGAATGCCATGCCTACTGGAGAATATCAGTAATATAGGCATAAGTGCACTGGGACTGAAGACGTTACTGCTGAAGAACATCTTGAGTCATTCTATAGCTATGCTGATAATATGGACATTAGTGAAGATGATGTGTGGATGAGAGTCTTTGTCCAAAGCCTAGATGGAGAGGCTAGGAAATGTTTCAGAGAACTAACCCCAAGATTTATAGCAGATATTGAAGCTTTAGATGATGCATTCCTAAAGCATTGGGGGGATAATAACGATCTCCTATACTACCACACTGAGTTTGGGAACTTAAAGAGGGAAAATGGTGAGTTGTTGTTTGATTTTAATAAGAATTTTAACCGTATGTACAACAAGATACCAACTGAAGCAAAACCTACTACTACCTCTGCTAAACTCACCTATGCCAGTGCTTTTGATTCTGACTTATGTCTATTGTTGAGGGAGAGGCGATGTGCTACTTTGGATGACATGCATGATGTAGCCTTGGAAGTGGAATCAAACATCATGGCTGCAGAGAAGCTCAAGGGAAATGTTGATAGAAGAAGCAAGAGGGGCGAGTATTCATCACCCTCTGATCCTAAGATAGATAAAATGACCAAAATGATCGAGTCATTAGCCTCTGAAATCTCCAAATTGAAGGTTGAGCAGCACTTGGGGAAAAGAAGAATGCCTAATACCTTTGCCCCAAGAAATCCAAATCCAAATCCATATAGAAGAACAAATGAGGAGTTGCAGATTTTGCAAAGAAACAAAGATGCTAATGAAGACCAAAGGGTGAAGGCTCCTCTTCAAAATGCAGTCATGAAAGAAGAGCAGTTTGAAGAAGATGATGACATTCATTTTCTGGAAGACAAAGGCAAATCTTCCTTTTTTTACCTTAGTTGCCTATGAAAAGTCATTATGCAATGACTAGATCAGCCAAGAATGGGATGGTGAAGCTATTCTACAAACTATAGATCAACAAAGATATAATTTGAGGTCAAAGATAAATAATGCCAAGGAAACTCATGTTCAAAGAGTTGTTGTCCCTATAGTACAGTAAGCTAATAAGCAAAAACAACTGACAGTTGATCCCATCATCCTCAAAGTTCTAGTTCATGAGGTAAGAGGCCTTGAAAAGTCTCCTTCTCCTTTCAGTTTTCAATCAAAAATTCAGAAGCTAAGAATACGTATGCCTCTGATTGAACTAGTGAAGAACGAGTCCTTCAAAAGATCCATCCTCGAGACCCTCGAGCCTAAAGCCATCCAAGCCTCCACTAATTACGTAAATTTGGAAGATGACAAGCTAGCTATTACTCTCAACCCAATGATTGAAAATTGTGAAGACAACTCTCCATTATTCTATGTCTCTCTGACTATTCACGAAAAAATCCTTCACCATTGCCTTTTGGACACTGGAGCCAGCCATAATCTAATGCCCGAGGTTGTCATGGATGAGTTGGATCTTGACATCACTAAGCCTTATCATAACCTATTTTCTTTTTATTCTAGAAAAGTGAAATGTCTAGGATTAATCAAGGACCTAGCCATCACTTTGTCTCAGTTTCCTATGAAAAGCATGATCATGGATATTGTGGTAGCTGATGTACCCCCTAAGTTTGGCATGTTACTTTCCAGAGGTTGGATCAAGAGATTAGGTGGATCATTACAAAACGATCTGTCCTATGCTACTGTCCCAATTTTCAGAGATGAGAGCATGAGATTATACAGAGAGGCGTAGTTGGCTTATATCATCATCGATGAAAAGAAAGCTACTAATCATCCCATCTATGTTGTTGACACTAATTTTGGAGCATGTATTCTCCATATTGAAGAATCCCAGTTGGCCTCCACGCAGCTTAAAAAACCAGTTTGCCAAATCGTTGAAGAAGAAGGCCCACATATTTGGGACATGTTCTTCGATGGATCTTGCTCTAAAGAAGCTGCAGGGCCAGGTGTAGTCCTTGTGTCCCCAACACAGGAATATATTCATTTATCTTTCAAATTAACCTTTCTGGTCACAAACAACATAGTAGAGTATGAAGCCTTGATTCTGGGCTTAAAAACTGCTAAAGAATTGGGTATCAAAGGCCTGAAAGTGTTTGGAGACGCAAACCTCATTATTGAGTAGGTAAATAAAACTTTCCAAGCTAAGCATCCAACGCTGAAGGCATACAGAGATGATGTATGGAGGCACAAATATTATTTTAATGATTTCAACATTTCTTATATTCCAAGAATGAAGAATCAACTTACCGACTCCCTCGCTGTGTCTACTAGCATGTTTATTCCTCCCTTGCCTCCTAAATTGACATATGAAGTTCAGGTAAAATATAGACCATGTCTGCCTAAAAATTTCAAATATTGGAGAGTTTTTGAAGATGATGAGGAAATTAACAGGTTTTTGCAAGTCGTTGAGGAATTTTTTGAAATGCCCATCGATCAGGAAAATGAAGCCATGGAAGAATTTGGCCAATCCAAGCTAAAAACGATCGAGGAAGCATTGTCCAGCTACCTAGCAATCATATACCAAAAGGATTGGTGCCTCTAGAGAAGTTCTTCAATCAAAACGATGTGCCATATAAGCCTACCGAAACAGAAAATGAGTCTGTTGTTCGTAAACACAATATAGGGAGCCCGACCCATCCGAAATACATAAATCTATCCACTCAATTGTCCTCTACCTAGAATTCTAAGTATTGCACCCTTATGAAGCAATTCACTGACATTTTTTCCTTGGAATACAACGATCTTAAAACCTATGACATAGACATCATTCTGCATAAGATCCCACTGCGAAAGAACACCAACCCTTTTAAGAAAAATTAAGACCTATCGGCCCTCTCTTGTTGCCTTTGATTAAGAAAGAAATCAAGAAGTTGTTGGATGCCAAAATCATAGTTCCCCTAAGGTATTCAAAGTGGATAGCCAACCTTGTGGTAGTAAGAAAGAAAAATGGAGAAATCAAGCTTTGTGTTGACTTCAGAAATCTGAACAAGTGCTCTAAAAAAGATAACTATCCCCTGCCCAAGATGGAACACTTGATGTAAAGAGTTTCAGGGGCTAGAATCATGTCTTTCTTAGATGGATTTTCAGGTTACAAACAGATTGTTGTACATCCTGAAGATCAAGAAAAGACCACCTTCACTACTCCTTGGGGCACTTTCATGTACTCCAAGATGCCTTTTGGACTGATGAATGTTGGGGCTACTTTTTAGAGGGCCATGGACATAGCTTTTGTGGGAGAGAAAGACAAGTTTGTCCTTATTTATCTTGATGAAATAACAGTTTTCTCCAGCATCCACAAAGACCATTTACAACATTTGAAGAAGGTCTTCCTAAAATGCAGACAGTTTGGAATTTTAGTGAACCCAAAGAAGTCACAGTTTGCTCTAGAAGAAGGCAAACTTCTGGGACATATTATTTCTACTAAAGGTGTGAAGATTGATCCAGCAAGGGTTCAAGCCATTCAGACATTGTCCATACCAAGGTCAAAAAGGGACATTCAATCCTTCTTGGGTAAGATTAATTTTGTAAGGAGATTCATTCCAAACTTTGCGGAGCTTGTAAAGCACATCACTTCCATGTTGAAGAAAGGAGCATAAATAAAATGGACAAATGCTTCAAGAAGCTCTTTTGAATCCATCAAGCAAGCTATCATGGAAGCCCCCACTCTAATCAACCCAGATTACACTACGGAGTTTTGTATCTTCTCTTTCGCCTCTTATGATACAATTGCAGCAGTTTTGTTGCAGAAAAATGATGAAGACATAGAGAACCCCATGGCCTTTTTTAGCAAAACTTTAAGGGATGTTGAACTAAGGTATGACCTTATTGATAAACAAACTTATGTTCTCATAAAGTCTTTAAAGGAATTCATAATTTATATTCTACATTCCAAAGTAGTTGCATATGTACCTTCAGCTTTAGTAAAAGATGTCTTAACTCAGCCAAATATTGATGGGAAGAGAGTTAAATGGGTTGTAAAATTCATAGAGTTTAACATAGAGGTGAAGCCCACTAAGCTTGTCAAAGGCCAAGGCTTGGCTAAACTTATGGATGAAGAAAATTGCTGCTTGTTAGATATAAATTCCATGAGTCTGAAATCAGATGATGAGCAGACAGAGGGAGCAGCAGAAGAGAAAAAGTAGAATCAACCTTTGGCTGAAAATCTAGCCACATGTGAATGGTATTATAGCATAGTTCATTTTTTTGCAAAAGCTAGAACTCCCTCCAGGGCTTAGCTCAAGTCAAACTCATGCCATTAAACTCAGATCAGCCAAATTCCATATTGATAAAAATTTACGTTATTGGAAAGACCCATTAGGAATCCTCTTGAGGTGTTTAGATAAAGAACAATTTGTGAAAGTCATGCACCAGTTCCATTCTAGCCTCTGTGGAGGGCATCATTATTGGAAAACCACAACTCACAAAATCCTGAGGGTTGGATATTATTGGCCTACTCTGTTGTCTAATGTGTTTTCTTTTGTAAAAGCTTGTGACAAGTGTCAGAGGTTTGTAGGAAGACAACAGCTAAAATCTCTGCCCTTGAGGCCAGTACATGTCAATGGTCCCTTACAGCAGTGGGGCTTGGACTTTATAGGTGATATCAACCCACATTACAGTGGCCAACACAAATGGATCTTAGTAGCCACTGATTATTTCACCAAGTGGATTGAGGCTATACCTACTAAGAATGCCAATCATCAAGTTGTCATAAAGTTCTTGAATGAGAATCTTTTCACTAGATTTCGTTTCCCAACCAAACTAGTCACTGATAATGCAACAACTTTCAAAGCAAAAGAATTGGTGGACATAATTGAGTCCATGGGCATTCAAGTAGTGCATTCAACCTCATATTATCCTCAAGGCAATGGCCTAGCAAAATCATCTAACAAAAGTCTGGTAAGGGTAATCAAAAGACTGTTAGAGGACAACAAAAAGAGCTAGGATTCCAAGCTAAAGTTTGCACTATGGGCTAACTGAGTTACCATCAAAAAGTCCACAGGGAATTCTTCATTTAAACTAGTCTATGGCATTGATGTTGTTTTCCCCATCCAGCTCATTCTCTCTGTGGCTAAGTTCTTACAATAAGAACAAGATGAAGAGAATGATATGGTAAGAAGAATGAACAACCTGGTTGAACTACAACAGATCAGAGAGCAGTTGGTTGAGAAGTCAAAGGCTCATCAAAAGAAAATCAAAGAAACCTTTGATGGGAAGGCAAAAGTGGACAATTTCCAAGTTGGTGATAGGGTGCTTAAATGGGATTCATTTAAGGAAAAGAAAGGCAATCATGGCAAGTTTGATTCCTTATGGATAGGTCTGTTTGTCATTGCTCAAATTCAGCAGAACAATACATTCATTATGCACAATTTGGAAAGAGGAGATACTTTTGGTAGCCCAGTAAATGGGCTGTTCTTGAAACTTTATTTCATTTAAGGCTCTAAAGCCTTGTTATTATAAATATGTTTTTCCAGTTTTTGTTTCATTACAAAATAGACTTCATGCCCAATGGAACACTAGAAGGAAGATTTGATTTTTGTTTGACAGGAAAGGCATTGATCTATGATCCTTGAAACCTCATAGGGAGGATTTCATCCCCAGAAGGAGCAAGTGTTAGCCTTGCTGGAAAAAGGCCCAAAATTAGATCCATATATGCTCTTAAAGTTTCCAAATTTGCTTAAAATCATCCCAAGAGATCCAAAAATGCTCTTGAAATATTTAGCATTTTCTTAAATATCATTCAAAAATCAGAACTAGCACAGGAGGAAAGCCATTAAAGGGGAGGAAGAACATTCAAGAGGCCAAAACATTGAAAAATCAGTGAAAAACCATGTGTCACAGGCTTAAAATGAGAAAGCACAGCAGCCGTCAGATCTGGCCGATCAATGGTCCAGATCTGATTGGCAGGTTGCATCGGTGCAGGCAATCGGCGGAAATCGGCGTGGGCCCAAGGGAAATGACGATGGTGATCGATGATCGCTATCGAAGATAATGTGGAGTGCTTACAAATGGCCCGGGGCAGGAGCGACATGCGATTGCAATCAAATCGCATCGCAATATCACTATCAGCGCCAACCAAGGGGTAGGGCCTATGCACAGATATATGGGTGACCCGATAACCGAACTGACGGCATTATGAGTTGAAATATATAAAATTTGAGATCTGTGGGAAGGCAGTTTAATGTATTGTCGCATATTTTTTTCATATAACGAAAATACAAAGGGAGCCTTGGGCAACGCCGATTTGAGAAAGCTTAGACCCGAAAGGGTTCGGGAATGATATTATATAATATTTCAGGTTTGGGGAAAGCCATTTTTCAATGAATTTCGTGTATTTTCGTGTTTAACAAAATACACAGGGAACAAGCGAAATGCGACTTGCGATAGTGACAAGGGCGGACCCGATTTCAGAGGTGAAATATATATATTTTTAGGTCAGCAAAGGCTGGTTTTTCATGTTTTTTAATGTTTTTCCCATATTGCAAAATACGAAGGGAACAAAGGGATCAGGCCATTTGTGATAGGTGACAACGACCCAAAGGGCGGACCCGATAGATATGTGTGCCATGTTCAAGGACTTTTAAAGTCTGAAAGGAACATATATTGGCAGGATTTCATAGTATTGCAGTATTTTCTGTGTAAAACAGAAAACACTCATTATTAAACATTTTCAAGAGAAGCAGAGGCCAAGAAGCAGCACAATGCAACACAACATGCCCAATGAGCCGAAAACAAAAATATCATGGGCATCTATAGCACAACACAGCCCGAAACAGATACATCATGGTGCATCAACAACGCGACAGAACCGATATTATAGCATTTTTTTATAGGGTAAGAGATAATATTTTTTTTTTTAATTTATGTTATTTATCAAAATGTTGTATGCTTTAATTTTAATGGTGTTTTTAATTTTAATGACATTTTTATTTGATTAGATACCTTATGTTTTTAATAGTTCTTTTATTATATATATTGGATTTGAATGGATCATAAATTTATTTTCGACAATTTTTTTTACCACATTAAAATTTGAAATTACTTAAAATTTTAAACATCTATACTCTTTACTAAAACCAATACTCTTTTTTAAATGAAAGGGAAAAAGTTAATTCAACGCAAAAAAATGAAAATTACTTTTAATGTTTCTTTTAATTATATATTTGTAAAATGAATCTTTAAAAAGAAAAATGATATACTATGGATATATTAAAATCTCTAAAAACATAAATATTTCCACGTCAAAGTTGTAATATTTGTAAATATTAATTTGATGTAGTTTTATTCTAAATTTTGCTATCATGCCATGTAAAAAATATCATTAAATCTAATATTAATGTTAAAAGATAATGATAATATTAATACCAATATATTATAATATTAATATTATTAAAATTAATATAATTTTAAATTTTTTATATTATAATATATCATGATATATATTAAGTCTAGATATATATGGGAGGGAAAAACAAAGACATAGAGTGATAGAGATGGAGATATAGAGGAAGTGAGAAGGGAGAGATAAAGATAAATTGAAGGAAATGGGAGAGGAGGAATGAAGATAAAGAGAAGGAGAGGAGTGAGAGAGGGGGAGAGAGAGAAGGAAAGAGGAAGGGAGGTAGTGACATGGTTGGAGAGAGAGGGAGGTAGGAGAGAAAGGGAGAGTGCAGAAAGATGAGAGAGAGGACTTGAGATAGAGGAGGATAGAGGGAGGGAAAGAGAGGTTGATTTGGAGGGGGAGAGAGGGAGGGTAGGAAAAAGACATAAATAGAGAAAAGTGAGAGAGAGAGAGAGAGAGAGAGAGAGAGAGAGAGAGAGAGTTGCAAGGGAGAGATGGAGAGAGTGTGTGTATGTTTGGGGGTGAGATAGATTGACAAAGAAGGAGAGATGGAGAGAAGGGGGGTGAAGGAGAGAGAAGGAGAGAGGGAGGGAGATAGTGTCGGAGTTGGAGGGAAGAGAGAGAGAGAGGGAGGTAAGAAGAAAGACATAGAGAGATAAAGGTGGAGAGAGAGAAGGGGAGTGAAAAGGGAGATAGAGAGAGAGGGAGAGAGGAGAGTAGGAGGGAAGAGAGATAGAAGGGGGGAGAGAGAGGGAGAGGGAGAGGAAGAGGGAGTGAGAGATAGATAGATATAGAGAAACAATGTGTATGTTTTGGGGGTGATGTAGAGACAAAGGAGAGATAGAGGGACATAAAGATATAGATAGAAAGTGAAGAGATGGAAAAAGAGAAAGATAGAGAGGGGGGAGAGATAGATAGATATGGAGAGAGAGAGAGCGTGTATGTGTTTGGGGGGTGAGATAGAGAGACAAAGAAGGAGAGATGGAGGGATATATATAAATGGAAGGGGGAGAGAGGGAAGAATATTTCTTGCACTATACACAATGATTTTACTGTAGATGGTGATTTCTAATCCTATTTTATTATTTGCACTAGATCCATTGATTTCAATGTAGATGTTTATTTCTAATTATATTTGATTGTTTGCACTAGAGACATTGATTTCAATGTAGATGTTGATTTTTAATTCTATTTGCTTTCTTGCATTAAATGCATTGATTTTATTGTAGATGCTATTTTCTAATCATATTTGATTGCTTGCACTAGATGCATTGATTTCAGTGTATATGTTTATTTATAATTATATTTGATTGCTTGCACCAGGTGCATTAATTTTAGTGTAGATGTTGATTCCTAATCCTATTTTATTGTTTGCATTAGATGCATTGATTTCAATGTAGATTTTATTTTCTAATCTTATTCAATTGTTTGCATTAGATTGATTGATTTCAATGTGGATGTTGATTTTTGATTTGATGTAACTGAATGTACAATGGTACATTAATTTTAAAGTGATTGGATTAACATTATGCGTTGATTTCAATGTAAGCACACTTTTTTTTTTAAGTGATTGGATTAACATTGTGCATTGATTTCAATGTAAGCACAAAAAAAATTATTGACAATCTGTATTGATTTTTGTGTTATAGTAATTCAACCTATTAATATTCGAAAGGAGTGAGACAAGGTATGAACTTTACTACAATAACTCCAATTGAATATTTGAATGGTTTACAACTTCAACTACCCTTTTAATATAATCGATATGAAAATATGGAAAAACTAACAAGGGTGACAATAAAAATAGTATAAGAAAATAGTTTGAGATTGATCGCAATGAAGACTATCTGTAATTGACTACGTTCTTATTATTAACATTTTCTATCATTCAATATTATTACATTGTCACTTTGCATTCAAAATTTGTATTTCATCATTAAAGTTATTAACAATTCTATCATCTCAACAAACTGAGGTAATTGAGCAATTTTAAAATTAAAATGACCAGATTAATCTAAGACAAATTTAGCATTTTGAAAATTGTCAAAATAATTAAATGTTCAACGAATTTTGTGTGGCCATGCACGACTAAAACCAACCTACACTAGATCTATCATGCTCCGAGAGAGATCAAATCTCTTGAGGTGCAAACCTTTGTTCAAGTTCTACACTCATATAAATCTTGAGGATGTTAATTATTAAAAATATTTTTCAAGATATATTTAGTAATACCTAAAGGGACACTATTAAGAATTAATTAGCTGTCAAAAGTTGTGATACCTAGAATTAAAATGAAATAGATGTGCAAAATCAATCCTCCAGTAAAGTGCAAATTAGTTCTTGACGAGATCATCTCCCTTCTTCATCGCTAACTAGTTACTAATAGATAATTACATATATTCAAAATTACTAATACAAAATTGCATACAACTATGTATTCAAAATATTTATTAGAGGAAAAGATATATTTATAAACATTCAAAAAAATCGTCTCACACAAAATTTCATCAAAATGCTATTCAAGATCCATTTTTAAGATATTATTTGTTTGGAGAAACAAATAATGTAAATATTTTAAATCTACTCTTAAAGATATAATTAGTAATACATGGAGGGACTCTATTCAGAATTAATTAGTTGTCAAAAGTTGTGATACCTAAAACTAAATTCAATAGATATGTAGTATCAATCCTCCTACAAGCTATTGACAATATTGTCCCCCTTCTTCATCACCAACTAATTAATAACAGATAATTATATACATATATAGAAATATAACAAAACTGTAACATTCACAAACATTATGACCATCCAAATCCAAAAACATAAATATGCAAACTACTCATAGAATCCAAACACAAACATACAAACCATTAAAGGCAAGCAACATAGAAAACATAGTCATGTCAAGCAAAGAAAACATACTGTAAATTTCAAAATATGAATTTTATCTCAAACATATACATAATAATGATAATTTAAAAATATGACATTGTTGCCCTAAATTGGAACCGGCCTAGATCCATCTAACTTTGGATCTATCATGTACCAAGAGAAATTAAATCCCTCGAAGTACAACCCTTTCCTCAAATTGTACACTCTAAAAAAAAAATGCCCTTTAAAAAATTTAATCCCTCTTAACACATGATAAATCCAGAATTAAATAGATCTAAACTAAAATATATCTAAAAATACTCATTTTCTTTAAAAAAAATAAATAAATAAATTATAAATTATAAAAAATCATTTATGAACCAACTTAAAATTCACTTTAGTTAATAAAAGACCTAAGTAATATCCATATGAGGATGAACTTCAAAATCATGTAACAAATTTAAGACCTGCCTTAAATTTTATAAAGGTTTACAGAGTAAAGGCCTCAATTTTAAGCATGATATGGCTAGATCAAAATGGGGATGCTAACCGAAGAGTTTCTTCGTGCCTCGAACACTAAATATATTTCTTTTCATAATATTTCTACTATTAAACTCAGTGTCATTAGATTATTAAAAAAAAATTCAATCATGAGACATGATAAAAGAAAGTAGGGTGTTGACACGCAACTAGTGATCAACTAATGATGTTTGATGAGCATCATGCGTTTGTAACTTATAATGTGTTTTTATATTTGGCAGATTGGTTGTTGGATAGGTTTTTGGTGTATGGGAATAGTTAGAAAGTTTGATCGTAAGGTTTATATTGCTTTAATGTATTACTATTTTACTATAACGTAAATAAATATATATAATTTCAATATATATAAATTTGATTTTAAATTTGCTCTAATGAATTACAAATTTATTATATATATATATACTAAGTCACATGATATGAGGATACAAAATACAGAGGACACGTAAATACGAGTATTTGATACAAGACATAAGGATTTGGGAAACAAGACACGAGGGACACGTTATATGTATATTAAAAAATACTGATATATAGTGTTTGATCCATATAGATATGAATCATGAAGATATCTATTTAGTATTTAGTATACATTATTTACTATTTAGTAATTTACTAGTTAGTTTATTAATTTACTACATTAATGATGTTCACAGTTCAATGTTCATTGTTCATGTTATAATTTTTGTTATTAACTTCACTTCAAACAAGTTTGATCATGTTCAAACATCACGTAATGTAGTTTATGAACTATAAATTTGTATGTGTTCAAACTTCATTGTTGACCAGAGCATTAATCGAGTTTTCCCTCCCTTTAGACCTCGAAGGTGTAGTGAGCAGTGGGCACATGACGAGGAGTTGGGATTTTTATTTCAACACACGATCTATACGTGCTCACTTGTGTATAATTAAGTTAATATCCGTAGGATATAAGACAACTTACAAGAAATTTAAGTGCTCCAAACTCTCAGCAAAGCATGCAAATGCTCATTTCTTACATCTCCTGATCCAAGTCGATGTGAAGTTGTGAGCATTGCACTCGAATCTGATGGAATTCCTCACACTCCACAACAAATTAGATTCAAGCGACAAGCAAACTCAACTTCGGTAGTGAACAATGACAAAAAAAACCCAAAAATAAACCATGTCGCAGGTTTTAAATGTCACTTTTCATGGGACACGTGTCCCAAGAACCAAAAACGTTAGGGCATGTTTTTGACACATCCAAAATTAGTGTCTTGATTGGAGGACATTAAGAAAAACATTTTCAATACGTTTTAGGGCGATTTTCGTGTCCGAGACGTGAAATACAGGACACGAGACCTTGAGGGATGTGTCTTGTGACTTAGTGTATATATATATATATAATTTGAGATATTTATTTTCACAATTAAATAATTCATTTAAAATATATTCAATTTGTTGTAGATTTTTTACAATAAACATTAACAATAAATAAAAATTTAATGATTGTAATTAGAGTACATACAATTACAAGTGTACTATGAAGTGTTGTTGCTTAATACCTGCCTTTTATGCAAAAATTAGAGAACCCTTGTGGGGAAATGTGATCATATGACTTAGTTATATTAAGTGAATGAATGGTGGAGGGGAATCAAATTGCTAATAATCTATCGGAACATGATAAAATAGTTTTATGAAAAAAGATCGACAATAATTAAATAATTAAACTTAAAAAAAATATGATGATTAATAAAATACATGATTGGTGGAGGGGAATCAAATTGCTAATAATCTATTGGAACACGATAACATAGTTTTATGAAAAAAATCGACAATAATTAAATAATTAAACTATCAATTTTTCTTTTTTTTTTTCTAAGTCTAAATTCTATTACTGTAACATAATAATACACTGAGGCTTTGGCCTCTGCAGGTCAGTGCCAAGGTTCAAGGCATAAAGCATCAAAACAAGATTGAGACTGCCCAGAGATGGGAAACCAGTCCAGTCTAAAAAATGAATTTTCAAAAAAGAACTTGTTGCCCGCATAGGGGAAACTAGCAAATGAAAAAAGTAGCTAGCATAATTTTCAAAAATACACAAAATAATCCTATTGATGTGATTTTTGGAAACCTGAAACCTGAAGATGTGTGGTGAGTCATGTGTCATGCTATGTTGGTGAGTCATGTGTCATGCAGTGCTGACGGGTGTTCTTCACTGATGAAACACCTGTATGCATCTATGTCATCCTCCTCCTGCTGCAATGCATTCGTGTCACCCTTCGCCTGAGGATCGCTATTCTTCTCCTCTGCAGTGGTCTTGTCCTGAGGATTATCCCTCTTCTCCTTTGTGCAATGTGGGCATCCATCGTTGCTAGCTGGCTCCTCGCAGGTTGGGCATCCATATTCGTTGGCTGGCTCCTTGTGGAAGGTAATTGATATGGTGGTTGTTATGAGTGGTTGGTTCAAGGAGCAACGATAGATGAACTAGGCTGAGTGAAGGGGTTGCTGTGAGCTGGAGGGGATGTCAAAGGCTGGAGAGGGGATTTGCGAAGGTTGGGAGCGGAGAGCTCGTGAGCGGCCTCTGCCACTGCGAGTGTATGGATAGCGGTCTGAGACATAATGAGCCAAGGGGAGGAGGAATATGAGGCTGGTGATGGTGGAGAGCGAGGCAGTCTGCCTCTGATACTCCCTCTGTTGCTCCACATTCTATGGCAAAGACGGGGCATGATCACGCGGGGTCGAAGAGAATTTATGCGTGAAATCGGCACTGAGAATTGAGAGGGATCAGCTGGTTTCGAGGTCGCCTCAGAGGTAGAAAGTTCAACAGGCTCAGAATGGAGAATAAGGTTGCAGAAAAATTCTGCGAATAATGATTACCTGGACCGAATTCAATGCAACATAGAATATTGCAACGCTTGCCCGTAGCAGTGTGTGAGCATGGTTCCACTACAGCAAGGGGACAATGGCAATTCAAAGGCATAGGATTAGAGACAGAGGAGGTGGAATGTCAATTACCTGAGGGCACCATTATGCAGAGTCGAGGCTGGTAGACGCGGGCAAGTTGATTAGAGTGCCAAATTAAATGCAATTTACTGTTGTTTTAAATTAGTTTTATCGCTTTGTGTGTGGGTTTACAGATGGCCATGTGGCAAAACCACATGTCGTCCCGTTCCCCTGCCAGAAAATTAATTCCGACGTACACCCACATCCGGGAGTTGTGATTCGTTGTGCACCAAGTCAGTACATCCCTGTAATTTAGTTCTATCATTTAGGATGTGAGGGATCCTAATTGGAGTACCTGATCATGGTTGTTGAGTGAAAAAAGGTGTCTTTTTAACTCCTAATTATCTTCACATTAATTGTCAACACAAGGACGATTTTTTATTTCAAGAGTGTACTCAGTCTGAGGCAGTCACTTGCTCAAGAGTAATGTTTTGCAGTATAGTGCTTAAAATGCAAAAGTAAATGAATGTTGGAAACAAAATCTAATCAGAATAGCAAGAAACTGAAATTTTCTGTAGCTAAATCATTTACTCAAACAATCATCAGTCGAGGACTCAGTAATGATAACTCTCTCCTCTGTAAACTGATGCAAATGAAAATCAATCATAGGCAAGATCTCCAATATGAGAACTTAGACAGCGGTAGTCAATGTCCTTTACAGTTGTTGATCTTTCAATCCACACTAAAGCAAATAACTGGAAATGACAATTCAATTGGAAATGCTCACTAAAACACACTTGCTACAATATCAGTTAAAAGGTGAAATCAAATCCTTGCATGAAAGAGATAACAGCAAAGCCTATTTGAACAGCAACACTAAATTAATGGAAATGAACAACAAAGCTAAATTAATGGAAATGAACAACAATCTGAAATATAACGGAACAGTAAAGCTAATTAAGTGGAAACACACAGTGACTGTAAATTAAACTGAATCAGCAATCTTATCCTAGCATAATGAACATTAACCACATGTATAATAGGAATGACAATCGTAGTTATAATTGAATGGTAATTAAATTAACAACAATTGCAGTTGTAAGTGAACTGTAGTTAAATGAACAGCAATCACAACTGTAAATGAACAACAGAATCTGAACTAGAGAGCGCAATACTATTTTAGAATGAACAACATGACATTTTAAGTTATGAATAATAATCTTGCTATCAACGCAATCCAATCACGATTTTGATATAACAGGGTGATTCAACGAAATGTCCAGAAACAGAAGATTATTGAATAAAACAAATTAAAGAAATGAAAAGGAAATCAAACCATCACACGGAACTGTAAAATAATGATACAAGAAGCAAGTGAATCCACTAGGGCCAGGCCCTTAGCCGCTAGTGAAGCACCATCAGATTACTTCAGGAGATGCGAAGGAACTGCAACTGCTTTTATATGTTAATCATTGCATAAACATTACAGTAGTTTTGTTCTCTGCTTCAACAATGACAATCAACAATAACAGTTATAATTTCTCAATAGTAATTCTCCCATTCCTCCTATCCTATCCTATCTATCTCTAATCTAATGATCCATCTAATTCTCTCTCTAATCATCCATCATGAATCTCCCTCTTTGATCTCCATTCTGATTTAAATACATAGAGAGAAAAGAGAAGTTACAACTGTAATGATTACAATATGATTCCCTATTACAAAATTAGATTGTTCTCAACAAATTGATAAGCAAGATCCTATCTGAAATATCTTTCCATCAATCATTCAACAGGAATAGGTCCAATTTGGCATTGCAACTGGGATAATTTGGAAACTGGCCGCAACAGCGAATCTGAGAAAAATGTCTTAAGAGAACCTTCTGTTTCTCTTAATATGGACTGAATTTGGGAAACGGCTCATTATAAAACTAATTTGGTCTGTCCTGGACAAAACCCATGTTTTGGATTTTCTAGATTCTTCTCCATTTTCCCAAAATGTACAATGCAAAATTGTCACTTCTTATTCCAGCGAATTTCTGAGTTGGCACATTTTATGATGAGCTGGAGATCAAATCTACAATATGGAAAATATCTTGGAGACTAAAATGGTGAGTGAAGTTCCAACAAATTTATTAATAAACCATAGTTGGTAAAATCATGCATAATAATCAATTTATTAAAAATAAAGGAGAATAAATGATATTATAAGAGCATAAATAATTATAAGATGGAATTATATGATAAACCATGATAAATGACGTGATAATGAATGGTAGAAATGGATGAAATAGGCGTTAAATAGTGGTAATAATAATGACATATTAGCGGCCCAACAATGGTCTACTCCTGTATTTTCCAAAAGATCAGCAACCTTGTTGCCCTCTCTCTTGACATGAATGAAAGTGATGGCTCTCCTGTTTTTTATCCATTGCTCTATTAGTTCAAGACGAGCCACTAGTGTTATAGACATTTTTGTGCCTTACAGCTCTAAGCATGAAATGTCCATAATCCAAGGGATCCAAAGTCCTTAAAAGTGTTGTTCCTACCCCTAGAGGAACAAGGTCAACCAATGACAGCTTCTCCCAAAAGTTCTCCACCAAAAACTACTCAGAACTAGTCAAATCAGGATCAATTCAGATGCTCCACTAGCTGCCTGCATTGCAAAGCACCCAAATACACTGTCTAGGTGCGTTGCAACGCACTTGAATGCACTACCCAGGTGCGTTGAGCGGGAAATGACAAGTGGCAGAGTCATTCAACGAGGTGGAGAGACAATGGAAGCTTCCAGAATCTTCTCCAATGACACTTGCCTCACTGAATTCGACCAGTGATGAGTAAGAGGCTCTCAGTCTCCAAGTGGAAGCAAGAACTGACAGAGAGAAGCCACAAGTCAAAACATAACCTGACTCATCCTCTCTGCTTACATCTATATATGGATCCCTCATCCCAGAGATCCAGAGGCTGGAATTTTGTACTTTGCAGAGAATTGCTGTTGGTTTGAGATTGAGATTAGTGCATTGGGTGATTTATGCTTTGTTGGAGGTGAGGAAGGGATTCTTTTGCTGGGAGGTAGATGCTGGATCGGGACTCACTTGGTTGTATCTCCTCCTGGATCTTCTTATTGCATTAATAAAATTATTTGAGTTTCTTCTACATGCTTGTGTATCAGTGATGTTTTGTTATATTTGCATGTTTAGCTTAATCTGATCCTAAGCTTTTTATGAATGTAAATCTATATCTTCGTGTAGTTTCTCTCTTCTGTGATCTTGCAGGAATTTGGTGAAGCTGGGCCGGTAAGGTAACAGGGAGTTGGGAGCTATTGAAGAGAGGAGTGATTGGATCAACAAACTAGCGCAAGGCACAGGTTAGTTTATCCTTCCTCTTCGTTTACATTTCATAAAGAAGAATACACAAGTAGTTTTCCTTGTTTGTTGCTAAGGCACTGTCACACCTTAGAGTGGGATAGGGGCGTTCTGAATAGATACTTTTCCCAACAACAAAATGGCGACTCCACTGGGGATCGTGTCTAGTTAGTTTATTTGTGTTTCTCTTGTTGTTTGCTTCATAAACACAGAAGTAGCAATCGAACTGCATTTGCCATTATCAAATGCAAAGTAGCTGCTACTTCAATCCACCCATTGGATTTGTTTATGATTTGAACAGCTGATCCACAAATGCTCTAATTGCCCTTTGTGATAGCTCTTAGTCCTCCTTTAAATCATCCCTCTAATTGTACCTTACTGATAGCTTTTATCCGGCCAAAAACCAGAGATTAAACTGCAAACCGTGACCCAGAACCCAGAGAAAATTCTCGTTTCTGCTTCAGCGCAGGCTCTATGAAGAGACTCTGCATTTCAACGCAGTTCCCGAGAGGGCTACCTGCGCTGCAATTCAGTTTCTTTGTGTAGCAGGTGCGTTGATCAGCCTAGCCCTGCCTAGTTGAGGTTCTTTGCTCACTTTTTCCAGTTTTGCCTCTGATTTTTGCAGCCTGTTATCAGTGTGTGTACCTATCTGAAAACCCCTTTTCTCTGCCTTAATTCCGCCTCCTTTGTACAAAAATACTGTAGATGTTCTTTGTGTATTTGTTACATCATTTACAGTTTTCCATTGAAAAGTGAAATAGTCATACTGTCGTCCTTAGATTTAGATCTGTCGTAAGTGTCGTTTTGATCTTAGGAGTAAGTTTGTTTGCTGTTGACAGTTGATTACGCTTTTACTTTTGTCTTTTGGTTTGAATTTGTGAATTTCTAGTGTCGAAACAAGTGTTTACTTCAAAATCATAAAGTGTCGTAATCGTCTTTTTGATTTCAAAAAGAAGCTTGTTTGTGTCTTTCACTTGAAAGCAAATTCAAATTTGTACATCAACTTTCTTTTTAGGCATCAATATTAAGAAAGTGAAAACATATACATGCATTTGTGCATTTGCATATTGATAGTTTGTATGGTTTGATTTAGGAAAAGTGCATTTACAGTGTGCTCTCTGCTCTTTGAGAAAAGATTGTGTCTTTCTTTTCCCCTTGTAGCTAGGATTTTTATTGTTGAAAAGAGATAAAAGCTTGCTTATCATCTTTAGACTGCATTTAGGAATTACATCTACATCTCGTGGTGATCCAAAAAGGCAAACTTCTAAGAAACATCAATCTAAAATAAATTGAATGAACTTAACAACGCTTTGTAACTTAACACACAACATAGAGGTCTAGGCTAGAGACGTGTTCCGGCGTCGTAAAGCCTGGTAACTGTTGTCCTCATTGTTGGTTGGGTGATTCCTCCACTGTGAGACGATAAGTGCCAGTACGGATTGTTCTCCCATGTACCGTCGAGTATATATTGGGAGACCCCTATAGGATTAAAACCTTTTATCCATAGGAAGCCGTGTCGGCCACCCTACTGATCGCAATGCACCGAACACAACATTCGGGAAGATTGACTGCCGTACCGTAAAACGTATTCTGCGGTTTTGTGATTGGTTTGGCACACCCTCTATCTAGATCTCCAGAGCAGTCCCTTTCGTTCCTTTTCAGACTCCTTAACGGAAAAGGTCCATCTGAGCACTTGTCACTTCAGCTCATTAAAAATCGAAGGAGACTAGAGTCATCTTTTGTTTTTTCTCGACTCTTTAAAATTGAAAAAACAAGTTGTGTCCAAGCGTCGTAAAATTTATTTTAAGCGGAATATTCATACCCTTTTCCTACGTTGATCTTAGGTTGAGAAAATGGAGTCTACCAACCAAGGAATTCCCCTTGGTGGAAATCCTAGTCCCTTCTCCTCTTGGGGAGATGTTGGTGCACCCCATATGGCCACATTGTCACTTCCAGGACTGACAATTGGCTTGCCAGTCTGGCTCTTCTCAACCAATGTCGTTCAGAACACCACTATTCCTGAACAATCGAATCAGCAGTTAGACCAGTCCAGAGTTACCCACCAACCTTCTACTTCCTCTAATTCTTCCTCTCCTCCTTCCTCTTCGCTTGATGGGGTTGGAAAAGCCAAAAGTCAAGTTCCTAAGGAGAAGAAAGAAAAGAAGAAGAAAGAGAAGAAGAAGAAGGAGCCAAAAGCGAATGGGGGCAAACAAGTGTCGTCTAACGAAAATCCACACACTGCACTGACTAGGCCTAAATCGCCATGTGTCATTTGCAAGGGAGACCACTTTCACAGAGATTGTCCTTGCATCCCTCGGATACTAAGGGACTGGTCTCCCCGTTTGCACAATCCGGTGGCGTCAACCTCTGATATCCATGTTGAAAGCACACCGTCAACTAGCGAAAGTGAAGTCCCAGGACAAAAAGGGAGAGCTAGATCTCCCTGTAAACTGTGCGAAGGCGAGCACGCCATCCACTGTTGTCCCTTCTTAGACGAAGCTAAAAGAGTTTTGGATGATCGTCCGGTTTCACCGTTACGACTTCCTCCTGGATATAAAAAACTCTTGCCGAGTCCTTCATTAGTTGAGAATCCAGCTGGCCCGCTCAAGTGGTCAGCTGAAGCGCCTGTCATTGAAGATGAACCGGCTGAATCCATACCCGACGAAAGTCAAAAGGTCGAGGTGGTAGTTGACCCAGTCTTGCCTTTAGATGTTTTATCTTCGAATGACACCGTCACTGAAGAGAACAAGGATGACACCGTCCAAATTCTCTTCATCAACACAGACTCCGACGAACACGGGGGCACCCTACCCATTCCTTTATCGCAGGAAGGAAGTTCGTCAGAGCCGTACCCGGCCGTCTACTCGGTCCCACCACCAAGCAACCTAGTTGTCTCCTTCGACTGGAATCAACTAGGCAGACCCCGTTTACCAGCAAGCATACCATTCAGAATTATCATCCAAATATATAGAATTTTCATGGCTGGTACCATCATAGATGAGGGGCTTCTGTGAGTATCCTTTCCTCTACTGCTTGGAAAGCGCTTGGTTCGCCATCGCTTTTGCCTGAGATGAGAAATCTGACAGGCTTTGATAAAGGAACCAGTCGACCTTTAGGGATCCTCCCCAATGTGCCCATAACATTGAAAGGGAAGACCATTCAAATGAACGTAATGGTCATTCAAGGACCCTTGGATTATAACCTACTCCTTGGACGAGACTATATTTATTGCATGGGAGCCATCGTCTCCTCACTCTTTAGAGTAATGTGTTTTCCGCACGAAGGAAGAGTGGTCAAGCTCGTGGACCAGCTTTCATTTCCCGGATCACGCATCGCAAATAGTCATATACCATCCCTAAATGGTCTCTTCACGCAAGAAATGTCTCAACCTACGGTCCGTCCTCCCGATGAGCGCGAGTAATTCGGAGGGATATGACTGGAACCCAGGGGGCATGCGTCCTGGTCTGCTTCGGCAGGAAAACTTCGGGTATAGGGTAGGTTTCCGCGGGAGAATATGACTAGTTTGTACCCCATCCGTGATTGAGATAGGGGTTATTCTAGAATAATATTCTCTTGTCCAAGTTATGTGTGTGGCGCTCGTTGTCATTCACATTTGTTTATCTTGGTAGACATCGCCGAAGAAGTGTTTTGTTTGAAAGATTAATAGAACAATCTTTGGGTGACCTGTAAGAGGTAGGCCTCTCTCGGTAAAACAATTGTTTTGGCGGACAGAAGTAGAGGTAACCTTGAAACTCTTTTTTATACTTGGGGGCATGCAAACCTTTTGGAGTGCAAGCAAGGGGCGGCTATTTATTTTTTAAATTTTTAGGTCCTCCCTTTAAACCTGTAGGCTAACCCTTTAAACTCGTAGGATTAGTCATTTCCAAACTTGCATAACGAAAGGATGCGGGGCAAAGCTTTGTAAGGCGCAAGCTCCATAAAAAATGGCATCTTATATGAGACATTCTTATCATATGACTGGATAATCGAGCAGTTTTAGCGCATAGTTCATGCTCGTTAAAAAATAAACATAAGATCGAGCAAGTGTTTCAATCCGCGTTTAAGCTCGTTAAAAAATGAACTATCCTCCGGTAAATAACCACCGTGAATGTAGCATTATCAGCCATTAAAGCCTTGGTCGTGTTTGCACCGTCACCTCCACTTTTCCATTGGCCGATCATTCACCTCCATTTGATTGTTTACCCATTTTGAGGAACAGCTGCGAAGAGTGATTTCACTAGCCATCCTTGTGACACTGCCGTGCTTGGAAAATTCCAACCCTTACCTGGAATCAGCTGCTACCCATCTTATCACTCGTTCCTCAAAAGACGAGTCTTCTTTAAGCTCTTTTCATATGACTCGTAAAATATGAAAAGATTGCCAAGTTTTGGCCTTCCAACTCGTTAAAGCGACCGGAAGTGCTATCCCTCCTCTAGATTTTAATCTTTTTGGACCTGAGAGATTATTGCACAAAAAGATCGAGCGCTTGTTTTGTTCGGCTCGTTAAAACTATCGAAAATTCATCCCTTCTGTATTGTTTTATACTTTTTCGGACTTAAGGGATTAGATGACGAAAAAGGAATTTCGGAGTTAACTTTACGTACCTTTTCAGACTCTCTAAAAATGAAAAGGACCGAGTTATCTTTGTCGTTAGACTCGTTAAAAACATTAATAGCGACAAACTTGTCTTTAGACGAGAACGAGTTTCACTATTGCTAGGCTCGTTAAAACACAGCGATGGGTTTGCCCAAAGGGAAAATTATAGAACAAGCATATGTTATCCTCCTCAAGGTTGACAAAAATAAAGAGGTATTGGTCAGCAATGACTGGGGAAAATTTGGGAAGAAACTCAAAGAATCTTTATTGGTAGCAAGTCGCTCTTGAACATGACACTTCCACTCTGTGCCTGAGTCGGGTTGGGTTGTTTCATTCACCGGTCACATCACCATGGTCTCGCCATACCATCCACATTTGGGGTAAATGCTACCGGTCCATCACATAAGTGTCGCCGACATGTTCAAGAGAAGTCATCCAGAGAAGTCACCCGTGTCCCATCGACTACCATACATTATACTTCATTCTTTCATGATCGCCACCCTGAACCATATATCATCAGATCGTTTTCACCTCCATCAAAATCATTTGCTCCGTTCCGTGTCATTGATGTGGGATTCATCAAGGCCCTCCTTTGACAGATCTCTTCTTGTCGACATCAGCTCATTATCCAAGAAGTTGATCTAGGAACACCCCATTCAGTACTTTGAAGCTTGCATGCCTCAATGGCAAGTTTCTCACTTCCGGCGACAGGTATACATCAATGACCTTCGACCGAAAGAATTTGCGTGGTGTTCGACGCCAAGTCCTTTATTCACACCACGTGAATTGTACTGCAGTACCTTGAGGGTCATCATCCTTATCGGTGATTCCTCTCGCGCTTGTTAACAGTTTACATCATTGACTGGTAATCAAGCGATGTCTTTCCATGTTCGACTTCAAAACATTTTTTCACATGGATCGACTTGTACTTCGAGTGAAGATCGGACGAGATTGAAGACCCCGGATCTAGTTTCATCCATTCGGGCTGCGATATATATTCAGGAAAAATAAAGACATTGACATGTACAACAGTACAGCACAGATGATCATCCTACCAAAAGGATGATGACTTCATCAGAATCATCAGTCTACCATCAGACGATTGTCTGTCCTATGTACATAAAAATGAATTTATAAAGCTGAGCATGGGAATGCCCGCCTCAGCTAGATCATGAAAACAGTATGAAAATAATGTATTGTATTGTATCTTATTACAGGTCTCCTCCCAACATTGAAAGAACTTCGGATCCTCCTAATAAAGCATTTCACCGGATAAACGACCTCATACTTTAGGGGGCAACTGTTATAGACATTTTTGTGCCTTACAGCTCTAAGCATGAAATTTCCATAATCCAAGGGATCCAAAGTCCCTAAAAGTGTTATTCCTACCCCTAGAGGAACAAGGTCAACCATGACAGCTTCTCCCAGAAGTTCTCCACCAAAAACTACTCAGAACTAGTCAAATCAGGATCAATTCAGATGCTCCACTAGTTGCCTACGTTGCAAAGCACCAAAATACACTGTCTAGGTGCGTTGCAACGCACTTGAATGCACTACCCAGGTGCGTTGAGCGGCAAATGACAAGTGGTAGAGTCATTCAACGAGGTGGAGAGACAATGGAAGCTTCCAGAATCTTCTCCAATGACACTTGCCTCACTGAATTCGACCAATGATGAGTAAGAGGCTCTCAGTCTCCAAGTGGAAGCAAGAACTGACAGAGAGAAGCCACAAGTCAAAACATAAGCTGACTCATCCTCTCTGCTTACATCTATATATGGATCCCTCATCCCAGAGATCCAGAGGCTGGAATTTTGTACTTTGTAGAGAATTGCTGTTGGTTTGAGATTGAGATTAGTGCATTGGGTGATTTATGCTTTGTTGGAGGTGAGGAAGGGATTCCTTTGCTGGGAGGTAGATGCTGGATCAGGACTCACTTGGTTGTATCTCCTCCTGGATCTTCTTATTGCATTAATAAAATTATTTGAGTTTCTTCTACATGCTTGTGTATCAGTGATGTTTTGTTATATTTGCATGTTTAGCTTAATCTGATCCTAAGCTTTTTATGAATGTAAATCTATATCTTCGTGTAGTTTCTCTCTTCTGTGATCTTGCAGGAATTTGGTGAAGCTGGGCCGGTAAGGGAACAGGGAGTTGGGAGCTATTGAAGAGAGGAGCGATTGGATCAACAAACTAGCGCAAGACACAGGTTAGTTTATCCTTCCTCTTCGTTTACATTTCATAAAGAAGAATACACAAGTAGTTTTCCTTGTTTGTTGCTAAGGCACTGTCACACCTTAGAGTGGGATAGGGGCGTTCTGAATAGATACTTTTCCCAACAACAACTAGTCTCCAACTAGTAGCTACTTTCGAAGCCGAGGTCCCCATTTGTATTTGGGTAGCCATGTTGATGAGGATTTGGGAGTCCACTTCTATTATAATAGGGTGAAAATTATGTTGATGAGCGAGACACATTCCTTGCCATAATCCTTCTAGTTCTACTGAATTATTCGTATCCCAGCCAATTGATCCAAAGTATAGTAATAGAGGTTTTCCTTCGTGATTTCTAAATATGCCTCCATGTCCTACGTTGCCTGGTTTGCCTTTTGAGCCCCCATCGAATTTTAGTTTGATCACATTTGTTGGAGGGGGATTCCATTGAGTGGGCAACCTAGTAGTGGTTGTGGATATGTTGTGATCATCCTGAACCTGCGGAATCTGTATATTCCAATTTTCCCAAATATTCTGTTCCTGTGCCTGAGTGGGGAGGTCCTCTGCTTGCCATTTCTGAAGAGCCAAGGTTTCTTGAATGTTCTAGCAGAGGTTGCTCCAAATGATTTCCAGGGTAGTGCTTTGGTTTTTAAAAATTCTCTTGTTTCTTTCCTTCCTAATTATCCATAAAAGTAGACCTAGTAAGATTGTCCATAGCGAATTTAACTATCAAAAAACTATTATAATTAATAAAATATATTAATAGAAACTGTGAAAAAACATTGTTATTAGAGGAAAACATTGTTATTAGAAAGAATACAACAATTAATTGAAATTAAACAAGGTATGATTATATGATAATAAATATTTATTGTTAAAAATAAGTAGGATAACTGTGGAAGAATACATATAATTAATTTTTTTGGATAATTAATTTATGAGAACACTTAGTTATTCGAGTTTTTCTAAACAATTTTTAATTCTAACTAATTGATTTTAAACCACAGTAAAATCGATAATAATTTTGTTCAAATCATCTTAACCCATAATAAAACCCTAAATGAAATCTATAATCCTCACTCTTAAGTTCAAAATGGAAAATACTATAAAAATATAGAAATAACGCTTAATGATTCCTTCACACCTTTTTCCTTGGAAGGCTCTTTGAGAATCCAATGTATGTGGTCACCCTTATTTCTTGTTGGTAGCAGGGAGCAATAATTGTGACTAAGGCATTGATGTTTTACCTAATTCTGATTGAAATATTATGTTATTTGTTATTTGTTATAACAATTAATGTAAGTATTTTCCAAATTGAAAATTTTGTATAATTATTTATGTATTAATTTTGTTATGAATTCTTTTGAATAAATATCAATTTTATTAAAATAAGTTTTTTAATTTTTTGTTTTTTCAAATTTATGAAAATCAATAACATGCAGAAATGGAAAAAAAATATCATCATTTTTTAATTTCTTAAACGAGTTAAAGATATTTAAAATTAGAAAATAAAAAAAAAAATGTTTTCACATTTTGTTACTAAATTTGCACCGAAATCCCTAAATTGAAAACATACTTTAAAATTTTTCCATGTTAAATGGGAATTTCCATGTTAAATGGGAATGTGCGGGAATGTTGGTGGCATCGTAATCATGCCTTGTATTCTTTTTATTCGATACAAAGAATACAAACCACTTTTTTCCCTTTCTTCCCAATAAAGGGTCTTTTTTCTCACCAAAAATTGAAATGCTTGGGTTACCATCAAACGCTTTTTACAGTCACCACAAAACAAAGATCTTATTATTTTTACAGTCAAAAGTTTTCATTTTATAAATATTCTTTTACCTAAAATTATATATCCGATCTCATAAACTCAAACTATATATATATATATAATTTATTATTAAAACTAGACATTGCTTTCCAAATAAGTATTAGGTTGGAAAATTGAATTTGAAGGTGAAAGTATTTTTTAAAATATAAATTAAACCATCACTATAAATAGTTAAATATGAGAATGACAATAAATTTTATGAGAATGACAATAAATTTTAAGTTTAATATGGTTTATTTATATTATTACATGATTTTATTAATTTAAGGTAATTTAGAAAGTGGTTTAGGCGTTGATAAATGTTTAAATATGAGAATGACCATAAATTTTAAGTTTGATATGGTTTATTTATATTATTATATGATTTTATTAATTTAAGGTAATTTAGAAAGTGGTTTAGGTGTTGATAAATGTTTGTTGCAACCGTTTTTGATTGAACATGCAGGTGATTTATGCAATTGAATCAATTCGTTTAAGATTTTATTTTATTTTTATTGAAAAACTAAATATATTAAAGTTGAGTAGATATTAACATTTTTTTGGTTTACTATTATTTTCATAGAAAATTTTGTGGGGACATAAAACATTGGATTGTGAACTTTGACAAAGCTTAACATATATTTTAAATAATAATGTCTTTTTAACTTTGGAAATCTAGGAATCAAGATGTGTGATAAGTTTTATATTATTGTTGTTCATATATTTTAAATGATAACCCTTTTTTAGCTTTGGAAATCTAGAAATCAAGATGTCTGGCAAGTGTGATGAGTTTTAATATAGTATTGTTCACTTACCTATCGAAGTGCAAGTAGATAAGTAGATAAATCCTTATTATATATTAAGCAAGTATGAGAATTAACAAGAAGTTCGTTAGGGCCCATGCATTATTAATTGGGTTTCATTAGAGAAATATAAATCTTATTCATATTCTTTAATTGTTTAAGTAATTGATATGCTAATATAGAGTACACCATGAAGCTACACAACACGTTCATTAAAAGAGGGAGTGTTGACAAAGTTACCCACATGATCAACATGATTATTCCTCCTACCTTTTAATCACCAATAATTGTGATATTAACCTTTGGTCAAGTTTGAGGGTTTTCATGTGTAAGAGAAACATGATGAAAACACATCAAAATTCATTTATCGACACATTTCAAACCAACAAGTGTGGTTCATTGTCAGGATACTTGCTGGTTCAAAATGCGTAGACAAATGAATTTTTATGTGATTATCGCCAAAAACCTGTCTCAAAAATTTGATATGGATCACAAAAGCCTCAATTCAATTACAATGAAAGCAATTAAGGATTGCTAGTTTTATGGATCCATTAAATAAATATGGACATCCCACACCGCATGATGATGATCTAAAGCTCGAATTACTCTCCATGTACTTAAGGAGTTATTTTCCTTAACATCCCTTATGGGGCTATGATGACATGTCTTTATTTTAAATATGGCTAAAGGTAAAGTAGTGGATTTAGTAAATTATCACTTTCTTTTTTTTAATGTTAAATACACCACATTTTTATATATGAAATGTTTTTTTCTTTATATTTTTAAATAATAAAATTCTCTCTTTCTCACTCACTTTGTGTGCATGCATAATCTTATATGCTTTATATGTCCCCATTGATTAAGAATCGTGATTAAGGAATTCCTTAATTATTATGTCTTTTTTTTAAATTATCAAGTAACAAATGCAAAACAAAGTGAAAATGCATATAGTAAGCCCATGTTAACCAAAATTATGAGATACGGTTATAAAATTGTGAGACGTGGGTAGTTTAAAGTGTTACATGCAACAAAACCTTCGTTCAGTTGAAAGTTGAATTTCAAATGTTAGCTCATTGGTTGACACGATAGTGCCATCATTTTTTCACCCTAAGAGTATTATTACTTATAAGTCAATATATTTTATCTTTGTTTTTTATTTTTCAAACTAGGTCGAGGCAAACCCCAATGTTGGAAGCTTTGGTCGAGCTTGGACACCCCTCGGGATAGTTTAATTCCTCTAAAGGTGGCTCCTATCCTCAACCCCTCCCCATGAGATTTGAACCTCTAATCTGGTGAGGAATAAACCCCACACAAACTAATTGATTTACACCTCATGGAATAAGTCGATATATACTTTATGAATTCTTCTTAATGCTTATGGTCATTAAGTTGATGTCTAATATTCTTCTTTCTTCACTATAACACTAAAATCACTTTTAATTTATTTTATATTTATGATTTATTTTAATATTGATAATAAAAAGTTATGATTTTAATAACATTTTTCCTTTGTCCCTTCAATACTCACTTCCCATATTAGAATCATGTATATTTTCCAACAACTATATTTTTTCCAAACAAAATGTTTGTGATGGTTCTTTTTACGTATGATTGTAAAAAAATCATCAAATAATACTCTCTTTATATATGAAACTTGTGTGGAAACCACCTAAGTTATTTCAATTTATTTTTTATTTCTCATGCGATTGCTTCAACAATGGCATCTTCCACGTGCAAGGCACTTAAATTGCCTAGTTGAATTGTAACACATGAAATGCATTTTAAGCTAAAACAACTCCAAGGAGTTTATTCATGCTC